>JAAEAF010009824.1:5000-14300 GCA_011037195.1 Triatoma infestans
CGCGCATACGCGATCCTCCTTTTCTTTCTTTTCGAGGCACGCGTCCGTCGTCGCCCTTGCTTGACTCGCCCTCTGGGAAGAGATTGCTCAACCCCGGAATCAGGGAAGCAGCACCGCAACCAATCAACCAGTCCCTCACTGACGTCGCAACCATCGAGGGCCCGTGACGCCAAGCTACGAAGCTGTTCTGCACGGAAACCCTCTCCGGGGACGACAGTTTGCCACAGCAAATCTCTGACAAAGTCAGCGACTACTGGAGAGTGACTGGGATCGGAGGGGCGCTGGGAAACCCTGCCGGAGTAAGAAGAGCGCCGGGGAGGTGGAGGCAAAGCCACCTCGTCCCCAGAATCCTCAGAAGACGAATCGGAAGGAGCGGGACGCAACCTCAGGTCGCGCAGCGCGTCCTCAACTAAGGCCTTGTAGTCGTTGCGGCGTCTAACGCCTTTAATCGACTCGAGCGTTCTACCAGGGAAAAGCGGAAGTAATAGCTGGTTGACATTTCGCTCTCCTTGACGGAGTACTTCCGCCTCACGACTAGCCATAACACGCAACTCCTCCATGCTCCATCGGACCTTGACGGCAGGGATCTGCACATCACGATCGTACTCAGCACGGTGAGAACGCTGGCGGTGAACACCAAGACCTCTCCTAGTGGAGAAGGTCCTCCCACACCCCGGACACGTGTCAACCGATGGGGTCGGATCACCCGAAGATGAAGACGACGGCCCAGCGGAAGCGTCCGGGTGCAACACAGCAGGTCGTCTAGCGGCGGCGAGACGATTAATTAGATGGTCGTTTTCTGTGCCTGCTGTAGTAAGGGGGTGCGGGCTGGCAACCCAACACCCCCGTTAAAACCCTCCGCCTTGGATTACTCCTCCCCTCTTGGTGTGAGCGGTCGGTAGGGACATGGTCGAGACCTTGAGGAGGCCCCACACTAGCTGTGTGGGGAGAGTTCTGGGCAATTTGCGTTCTGCCTGGCCCGGGTCGAAACCCGTGACCAGTTACCGGCGGGGCCCCTTGGAGGCACGCAAACCGCCTTGACCAGTAGAGGCTAGTGGGATGGGCTTGTATGCCGCATATCTGGCCCATTTAGTAACTAGCTCTCCCAGCCAAAAAGCTCCCCCAAAAAAAAAAAAAAAAAAAAGAAACCCCCCCCCCCCCCAAGAAAGAAAAAAAAAAAAGGAAAGAAACCCCCACCCCCCCCCAAAGGAAGAGGGAGGCAGGACGCGAGTTAGGTGACCCTCCCGCGGCCGCGGGTCTTCAACGGGGGTCACCAGATCGGACCGAGGCGCAAGAGGGCCCCACAAGCTCCTCCCCATGTGGTTCAGGTAGCAGCACCCCAGGCTAGGACGCTCACCAACAACCTGCCCCTGCAACCCCCCTCTTTCACGGCGTTGGCCCGGGCTAATAATGCGAGAAACACCGGCTTAAGAGAGTCATAGTTACTCCCGCCGTTTACCCGCGCTTGCTTGAATTTCTTCACTTTGACATTCAGAGCACTGGGCAGAAATAACATTGCGTCAACACCCGTTGGGGCCATCGCAATGCTTTGTTTTAATTAGACAGTCGGATTCCCCTTGTCCGTGCCAGTTCTGAGTTGACTGTTGAATGTCGGCCGAAGAGATCGTAAGCCAGGTCGACCAGCCAGCAGAAGCCAACGGTAACCACACGGCTAACGACTCGCAGCCAGGAAGATCCGTGGGTGGCCAAGGCACGGGACCGAGCTCGGATCCAAAAGCGCTTGAACGCAATTTTCTCCTCGCCCAGGCCCGGCACGTTGACACCGCTCCACTTCCCGACCAAGCCCGGCACGACTCAGTCCTCAGAGCCAATCCTTATCCCGAAGTTACGGATCGGATTTGCCGACTTCCCTTACCTACATTATTCTATCGACTAGAGGCTATTGACCTTGGGGACCTGCTGCGGATATGGGTACGAGCCGGCGCGGGGTTCCTCGTGGCCCTCTCCCGGATTTTCAAGGTCCGTAGGGAAGATCCGGACACCGCCGTAACTGCGGTGCTCTTCGCGTTCCAAACCCTATCTCCCTGCTAGAGGTTTCCAGGGAACTCGAACGCTTATAGAGAAGAGACAACTCTCTCCGAATTTCCCTACGGCGTCTCCGGGTCTTATCGGGTTACCCCGACGAGTTTTCAAATGAGAGCCCGATTTGGAACGGTTCCGCTGCCGGGTTCCGGAATAGGACCCGGATTCCCTTTCGCCCAGATAGCGCCAACCATTTAAAATAATTAAATCTTAACGGCAGCCTATCGCTTCGGATTTCTCCTAGGGCTTAGGATCGACTGACTCTTGTGCAACAGCTGTTCACAAGAAACCCTTCTCCACATCAGTCCTCCAGGGCCTCGCTGGAGTATTTGCTACTACCACCAAGATCTGCACCAGCGACGGCTCCAGGCGGGCTCTCGCCCAGACCCTTCTGCGCTCATCGCCGCGACCCTCTTACTCGTCAAGACATAATAGTAGTATGAAACAAGCTATATAATTAACAACATCGCAATTTAAAAAACTACAACATTAATTAACACACAGCTTATTAACTACCTTTGTCATTGACGGCAGAGTATAGGCACGACGCTACAGCGCCATCCATTTTCAGGGCTAGTTGCTTCGGCAGGTGAGTTGTTACACACTCCTTAGCGGATTCCAACTTCCATGGCCACCGTCCTGCTGTCTTAAGCAACCAACGCCTTTCATGGTTTCACATGAGCGTCAATTTAGGCGCCTTAACTCTGCGTTTGGTTCATCCCACAGCGCCAGTTCTGCTTACCAAAATTGGCCCACTTGGCACTCTGATCCGATTCCCACGGCTTCACTTTTAAGAAAGACGGGGATCTCATCTATTTGGAGTTTGAGAATAGGTTGAGGTCGTTTCGACCCCAATGCCTCTAATCATTCGCTCTACCGGATGAGACTCGTCTCAACCGAGTGCAAGCTATCCTGAGGGAAACTTCAGAGGGAACCAGCTACTAGATGGTTCGATTGGTCTTTCGCCCCTATACCCAGCTCCGACGATCGATTTGCACGTCAGAATCGCTGCGGACCTCCACCAGGGTTTCCCCTGGCTTCGTCCTGGCCAGGCATAGTTCACCATCTTTCGGGTATCAGCGTGTACGCTCTGGGTGCGCATTGACTCGCAAAGCAAGAAACAAGCGCCCTGGGAATGCGGGAAAATTTCACACATTGCTGTATGATATTTCCATCTTCCCTAAAGAGGAGATTGTAAAAAAGTAAACTTATTTACAAATCTCTACTCTTTACTTTCATTTCGCCTTTGGGTTTTATACACCCAATGACTTGCGTACACGCTAAACTCCTTGGTCCGTGTTTCAAGACGGGTCGGATAAGAGCCTGAACCTGAATCGCTGCCGACCGGTGTTATAAGCACTGTCCAAGGAACAGTTTACCAACAGTAGGCGGAATAGTTAGACGGACCGAAATCCGACTAAAACTAATTAACCAACCCACTTGCAAACAGCCATGAAGGACACTTACAAAGTAAGTGGCTCAACACCATGATTCGTTACTGTCAATTATATCCAGTATCTAAACGGCTAAAACTGTTAAAGGAAATACCTTTCAGTACTGCCTAAAAACAGACAAATTAGCCAAATACTTAGGATATTATTTGACAGGTCGCAACGTCCTACTAAGGGAGAAGTGCGGTCCACCATTACCCTTCCAATTTAAATGCGAGCGACCAAACCCACTACCACAGCTGTTACACTGAATAGGGCGAGAGGCCATCTCAAATCATTTAAAAGTTGAGCAACTGGTAAGACGTGAATCTCCCCTTTCGGATATTCAGGTCTTTTCCGTTTACCCCTGAGCGGTTTCACGTACTCTTGAACTCTCTCTTCAAAGTTCTTTTCAACTTTCCCTCACGGTACTTGTTCGCTATCGGTCTCGTGGTTGTATTTAGCCTTAGATGGAGTTTACCACCTGCTTAGGGCTGCACTCTCAAGCAACCCGACTCTAAGGAGAGGCCCACCTGAAATAGGCATTTGCCATCAACGGGCCTGGCACCCTCTCGGGACCGTGGCCTCGTTCAAGATGGACTTGGGCGAAATGCACATATCTCAGGGTTAATTGAGCCCTCCCAAACACTACATTTCCCTAAAAGCAATGCTTTTGGGATTCAGTGCTGGGCTAATCCCTGTTCACTCGCAGCTACTAAGGGAATCCCTGTTGGTTTCTTTTCCACCGCTTACTAATATGCTTAAATTCAGCGGGGAATCCCACCTAATCTGAGGTCGAAAAAATGATTGCGCATCTCTTTTCTTTTTAAATATTTCTAACCTGTTTTTACATAGTTTACAATATACAATTTGAAAAATCCAAAATTTATATATGGCAACTGCAAGGCAGTTTAATATATATAAAAAAAAATTGGCAAACTCAAGTAAATAAATGTAGATCATTGTTTTATGCAAAAAGAAAAACATCGCCCAGACTATGCCTAGATGCGAAAATAATTTCTTTTGCTTCAACATTTCACTACTATACTTGATTTATTACCAATACTTGGATTACAAATTTCAAAATTGAAACTATGCTCTAAAAAACAAGTATATAAGAAATAACATAAAGAAAAGAAAATTGCATGTATTTAGAAATACTGTTGTACAAGCAAAAACGTGTTGACAACAGAAAATTTCCAATATATATATATATTTATAATATATATATATAAATTTTAATAGAAATTTTAAAAATAAAATTTCTAATTTTTAACGACCCTCAGACAGGCGTAGCCCTTGGATAGAATCCCAGGGCCGCAATGTGCGTTCAAAGTGTCGATGTTCATGTGTCCTGCAGTTCACATGACGACGCGCAGTTTGCTGCGTCTTTCATCGACCCACGAGCCGAGTGATCCGCCGCTCAGGGTAATAAGATTACTATGCATTAAATAACTTTTCGATATATAAATAATATTAACGTACCAATTAAGGCACGTTAACATTAAGAACGCCTAATTGTAATCCAATAGTGGATTACAATTCGCAATATAGAAATGTTGAATTAGCTTGCCTAATCTATATAATTACATAGTCTTGGTCATCAAAAAAATGATTTTTTTTTTCCCAATCTATATGCACACAGATAAATATGGCCCAACGCTACAGCTACATCCATTTCCAGTGCTAGTTGCCTCGGCAGGTGAGTTGTTACACACTCCTTAGCGGAATCCAACTTCCATGGCCACCGCCCTGCTGTCTCAAGCAACCAACCCCTTCCATGGTTTCACATGAAGCGCGTCCATCATGTGGGTTTCCCCAAGCCCACATGTAATCTATCCTGTGGACGACGGTAAATCCACATTTATTGGATAGATGTATTAGTATTGGTCTTTGCGGCTTTTTATTTTATTTATGTCTTTGCGGATTTTTATTTTATTTATGTCTTTGCGGTTTTTTAAAAACGTGTGCACATATCATAGAAAAATAAACCATTTGCATTTAATGACTAAACCATTTCATATATATTTCAGCTGCTAAATCACATTTTAAAATAGAACTTTTAAAAAGTTCTAAAAATAAGTTTGAACTCTCTCTTTAATGATCCTTCCGCAGGTTCACCTACGGAAACCTTGTTACGACTTTTACTTCCTCTAAATGATCAAGTTTGGTCATCTTTCCAGCGTACATCAATACCAACAAGTTGGTAAAGATTAACCGCCAGTCCGAAGACCTCACTAAATCATTCAATCGGTAGTAGCGACGGGCGGTGTGTACAAAGGGCAGGGACGTAATCAACGCGAGCTTATGACTCGCGCTTACTGGGAATTCCTCGTTCATGGGGAACAATTGCAAGCCCCAATTCCTAGCACGAAGGAGGTTCAGCGGGTTACCCGGGCCTTTCGGCCAGGGAAGTACACGCTGATTCCTTCAGTGTAGCGCGCGTGCGGCCCAGGACATCTAAGGGCATCACAGACCTGTTATTGCTCAATCTCGTGCGGCTGTAAGCCGCCTGTCCCTTTAAGAAGAATAAGTGTCGTCGGTAGCATTGATACCGATATCGTCTAGTTAATAGGCTAGAGTCTCGTTCGTTATCGGAATTAACCAGACAAATCGATCCACCAACTAAGAACGGCCATGCACCACTACCCACTGAATCAAGAAAGAGCTATCAATCTGTCAATCCTTCCAATGTCCTGGCCTGGTGAGGTTTCCCGTGTTGAGTCAAATTAAGCCGCAGGCTCCACTCCTGGTGGTGCCCTTCCGTCAATTCCTTTAAGTTTCAGCTTTGCAACCATACTTCCCCCGGAACCCAAAAGCTTTGGTTTCCCGGGTGGAAGCTCCCCGCCGAGTCATTAAAGGAACATCGGCGGATCGCTGGCTGGCATCGTTTATGGTTAGAACTAGGGCGGTATCTGATCGCCTTCGAACCTCTAACTTTCGTTCTTGATCAATTAAGACATACTTGGCAAATGCTTTCGCTCTAGTGCGTCTTGCGACGATCCAAGAATTTCACCTCTAACGTCGCAATACGAATGCCCCCGCCAGTCCACATTGATCATTACCTCATATTCCTAAAACCAACAAAATAGAACCGAGGTCCTGTTTTATCATTCCATGCACCACTATTCAGGCAGATATTTCAGCCTGCTTTAAGCACTCTAATTTGTTCAAAGTGAACGTGTCGGCCTACCTCGACACTCGTTTAAGAGCACCGAAGTAGGAGAGATCGGCCAACGGAAGTACACACGATGCTAACATCGACTATAAAGCCCATGTAGCGTCGTGGACTCCGTTCACCACCGACAGGACATGCCGCGACATGCCAGTTACACCGACAGGCGGCGAACCGACAGCGCGGCACGCAGAACCAACTACGAGCTTTTTAACCGCAACAACTTTAATATACGCTATTGGAGCTGGAATTACCGCGGCTGCTGGCACCAGACTTGCCCTCCAATGGATCCTTGTTAAAGGATTTAAAGTGTACTCATTCCGATTACGGGGCCTCAATAGAGTCCCGTATCGTTATTTTTTGTCACTACCTCCCCGTGCCGGGAGTGGGTAATTTGCGTGCCTGCTGCCTTCCTTGGATGTGGTAGCCGTTTCTCAGGCTCCCTCTCCGGAATCGAACCCTGATTCCCCGTTACCCGTGAGGGCCATGGTAGACACAGAGTCTACCATCGACAGCTGATAAGTCAGGCGTTTGAAAGAGGTGTCGTCAGTACGGTGACTGTACGATCACAAGTGTTATCTAGATTCACCAAAACAACGCCCGGACAAGCCGGGCGAATGGTTTTGATCTAATAAAAGCGTCCTTTCCATTTCTGGTCCGGACTTAGTTGCATGTATTAGCTCTAGAATTACCACAGTTATCCACGTACGAAACGTGAAAACTCTAGTAAATTAAAACTGGTTTACTGAGCCCTTTGCGGTTTCACTTTAATTTAGTATGTACTGACACTTGCATGGCTTAAGCTTTGAGACAAGCATATGACTACTGGCAGGATCAACCAGAGAGTATAGAATTTCTCCATTTAGTTAGAGAACTCTATACTCTCTTATTAAAAATTATGTTAAACAAGTTAACATATAAACAAGTTACTATCAAACAAGTTGACGGTAACAAATTTTATTGTCGATTGCAAATTGTGCGTTCATTAAAACTTTAAAAAAAAGTTATAATGTTAAAAATAATGATATAAAAATGTCTCTTTATCCAAGACATTGCATTGCATAATAAAATATAAATTGTATTTACAAATCTTTTAAATATTAGTAAATATTTACCAAAAATAAAAGAGTAAATACAATAATTTGGCCGCATGTATGTCAATTGCTAAGAACTAACATAACGGCAAGCTGTGGGTAGAATTGATGGAATACGTTAAACAAAGTTGCAAACGTGACCAGCACAGCGGCACTGGACACTCACCTTATTTAACTCCAAACAATTCTACACTAACAAAAATAAAAGTAAGGCGCCGCATATATATGCCAATTCATGAGAACTAACATAACGGCAAGCTGTGGGCAGAAATGAAGGATTATGTTAAACAAAGCTACAAACGTGACCAGCACAGCAGCACTGGCCACTCACCTTATTTAACTCCAAACAATTCTACACTAATATATATATAAAAGGGGCCGCATATATATATGTTAATTCCTAAGAACTAACACATAACGGCAAGCTGCACGGGTAGAATTGAAGGATTGCGTTAAACAAAGCTACAAACGTGACCAGCACAGCAGCACTGACCACTCACCTTATCTAACTCCAAACAATTCTACGCTAAAATAAAATAAAATAAAAGAGGCGCCGCATATATATGCTAATTCTTAAGAACTAACATAACGGCAAGCTGTGTGTAGTATTGATGGAAGATGTTAAACAAAGCTACGAACGTCACCAGCACAGCGGCACTGGCCACTCACTTTGTATAACTCCAACCAACACTACTCATATATAAGTATCTGCAAAGCTTTACCATGTATATATTAAAAATCAAGTTTTTACTAGAATGTAGAACTTTATAGAATGTATAACTTTGAAAAATGTTAGAATGTAGAACTTTGCGAAATAATAGAATGTATAACTTTGGAAAACATGAATTATTAGAATGTAGAACTTTGAAAAATGTTAGAATGTAGAACTTTGCGTAATATTAGAATGTATAACTTTGGAAAACATGAATTATTAGAATGTAGAACTTTACAAATACTCATTATTAGAATGTAGAACTTTGAAAAATGTTAGAATGTAGAACTTTGCGAAATATTAGAATGTATAACTTTGGGAAACATGAATTATTAGAATGTAGAACTTTACAAATACTCATTATTAGAATGTAGAACTTTGGAAAACATGAATTATTAGAATGTAGAACTTTGCGTAATATTAGAATGTATAACTTTGGAAAACATAAATTATTAGAATGTAGAACTTTGAAAAATGTTAGAATGTAGAACTTTGCGTAATATTAGAATGTATAACTTTGAAAAATGTTAGAATGTAAACTTGCGAATATTAGAATGTAGAACTTTGTAACACATGAATATTAGAATTCGAACTTGAAAAATGGTTCGTAATGTAGAACTTTTTTCGTAATATTAGAATGTATAACTGTGGAAACATGAATTAGTTTAAATGGGGTAAACTTTTACAAATACTCATTATTAGAATGTAGAACTTTAAAAAATGTTAGAATGTAGAACTTTGCGTAATATTAGAATGTATAACTTTGGAAAACATGAATTATTAGAATGTAGAACTTTACAAATACTAATTATTAGAATGTAGAACTTTGAAAATGTTAGAATGTAG
>JAAEAF010009825.1:0-19498 GCA_011037195.1 Triatoma infestans
TTTATTTAAAACATTGCTCTGGGAAAATTCATTTAAGGTCACTTTTAGCGGTGGGGTGGGGTTACAGCTTCCTCTAAATTGCTATCATAGTTGATTATACAATTCTATCATCCAAAAAAAATTAATTACAAATAAATAGATGGCCAAAATTCCGAGTTTTAAGAAAATTAGTAAACCGGAAGTGCGCTTTTACTGAACAGTTTTTTTCTCAGTTTTCGACAAATTTCATTAAATTTGGTACGCAATTTATAACATTTTTCAATTATAATTTTGAGAACAGGAAGTAAGAGAAAGTTGTGTGAGTGTTTCACACCAGGTTTTTTTTTTCTTTTTTTCCTGAGTTAACTGTTCCCAAAAAATATACATATCTCTCTTGAAATCTAATTTGCAATTTTTAAAAACATGTTATTTTCAATTTTTTCATCCAAAATAAACCAATTAGCAAATAATTTTATTGCACTCAAAAAATTGTGTAAGATGGAAGGGCATAAAATAACTTTGTGATTAGGATTCTTCATCATGTAATTGATTCAAAGAATCAGTGAGAGAGATATTTTATATGTATTTTGAACTGAACTTCTTGGAACCTTATACTCATCATTTTATAATTAATTTCCAAGAACCATTTTTTTTTTTTTTTTTTTTTTTATTTATGATGAACTTTTTATTTTAAAGCATGCTGTTCTTTTTTTAAGAACATATTACTGCTTGGTAAGAGGAAATATTGAGGTTGTGCCAAATTTTCGAAATTTAATATATTTTTGAAGTTTCATCAATAGTATGAAAATAAAATTGTTTTAAGCGAATGTTCCAATGTTTTTTTAGCGAATTTGATCGTATGTGTGTGTTCGTTATCATTGTCATCATTATCGTGCGCCTCTTCTACCGCCTTAGCGGTGTGAGGCTCCCTTCCATTTTTACCTTTTCCTCCATCCCTCTCTGTCATCCACCAAAGCTCTCCATCCCCCCCCCCCCCCACGCAATTCCTCTTTTCTGCACGCCTCTTTTACACCCTCTTCTCACATGCATCATTATCCTAGCTCTTCCTCTTCGTTCTTCTACCTGTGCTTCATATGCCATTCTAGCCGTTCTATCGGAATCCATCCGTAGAACATGCCCGAACCAGCGCAGCCTATTTACTTCCATTACTTCTTCTGCTGGCTGTATATTCAAGCCTCATCTTATTGTGGCATTAAGAACCCTGTCCCTTCTTGTCTTCCCCTCTATCTTCCTCAAATACCTCGTCTCAGTTACCTGTATTCTACTTTTAAACTTCTTGGTCAGTTCAAGGACCCCGATGAGTAAGTGAGCATAGGGAGGAATGTCGATCTATAGGCTGAAAGCTTTGGTTTTCTTAGACACCTCCCGGTTACTGAGGAAACCCTTCCTGACCGTGCTAAACATCCACCTACCCACGGCACCTGTTTTTTCCCTAATCTCCTCGTCCACACATCCATCCTCGCTTACATGCGCACTTAGGTATTTGAACTTCGTGACCTGTTCTAGCTTTTCTTCTCCTATTCTAATTACCTCATTATTCTATGCGGCTTCTTCCCTATATGCGTAACTTTAGATTTTGTGTGTCTGTGTGTATGTGTGTTTGTGTGTGTGTAAAATGGTGTGTGAATGTATGTATGTGAACAGCATAGTTCAAAAACGAAAAACCGTAGATAGTTGAAAGTTGATAATCCGTTTAGATATCACCATGGGATCTGACAGTACGTTATCTGTCAAAATTCCTCAACCGGAAGTACCACTTTACTAGTTTTTTTATTTTTTTTACTTTTTGTGTTTTTTCTCAAAAATGGCTCCGACGATTTTCTTCAAACTTGGTGTACCAACTACACATACAACTTTATTTGAATAATTTTTTTTTTATTTGAATCACTTTTATTTGAATCATTTTTTTTTCATTAGAATCATTTGAATCATTAGTAGTACCTTTTACTATTTTTTTTATTTTTAATTTATTTTCTTTGAATAAAAGAAAGGAATTTGAACCAGACTAATGAAAAATTGCTCGTGCTATATTAACATAATAATAAATAATTTAATAGTGACTGAATTCAATATACTGCATGCATAGTTGCGTGAAATTATTATTTTTCATTATTGAATGTTAATAGTTTATATATATAGTGTTTGTGTGGGGGGAGGGGAATTATTTAAAAAAAAAATACTAATTTCTAAAAATTACGCTTTTTATATGTATTTTTAAAATCTCAGCGGTGATTTTATTAAGCCTTCTGTAATTTTTTTTCTAGATAAAAAAAATTGAGTTATAGAATTTTGTTCTTTCCTGACTGCCCCCCCCCCACACCACAAAAACCATCCAGCTACTCTTAATAATTTGTCAGATACTGCCAGTGCTTTATATAGAATCTGCAGCGGACTTTTCCCAAATTTCAGTTTATGGTTTCAGCAAAAAAGAAGAATAATTGCTGCTTCTATCAAAAAATCTAATTTCTTTTATGTCCTATTATTATTAATGCGGGTGCCTGGTGGAATGGGACCTAAGCGTATTTGGCTTTTATCCCCCCCTCCCCCCGATGTCCCCTATATCATCCCCTTAAATAGTCTCTCCCGGTAGCCTAACCGTCAGTCTGCAATACCCCAACATATCCTTTAACTCCAACTGGCCCAGGCAATCCTGCGAGAGTGGTGCCGTCCCATATACGCGAAACCTAGTACCAGCGAAACGGGGTCACTGACAAATAGTGATACACCGTTTCCCTGGCTCCGTCATCGCAATTCTGACAAATGGGACTAGACGTCCTCCCTATGTTAAACAAGTGACTATTCACCCAATTGTGTCCAGTCACTACCCCCACCAATGTCCTCAGATCTGTCCTACTAAGGGACAGGAGGTAATCCGAAACTCCCAGCTTGATTCCTTTTATAAATCTTTTAGCTTGGAGGCACCCTGCGTGTCCCAGCATTTTTCCAAGACTGTCGTCTCCAAAAGTCTAATCTGTTTATCACGAAACCTCGTAGTGACGGCAAGGGCTGGTTCACGACTACAAAATGGTAATGATGATCCCTCACTAGCCAACTGATCCGCCCTCTCATTACTCTCTAATCCCGCATGCCCCGGGTATCCAATAGAGACGCACCTTACCCCTCCGAGCCAAGGCCGTTAAGCCTTCTCCTACATTCTCCCACTAGTTTCAAGCTGCACCATGGCTTTTTCAAAGCGCTCAGTGCGGCCTGACTATCAGAGAATATCCGCACCTCTTTAAATTCTCCCTGCACTCCACCCCCCCACAAGACGGCAGCATTCAATAATGCCCACCATCTCGGACTGGAAAACAGTAGCGGCCACCGAACTCATTCTATCCAACTCCTGCAACCATGCTCCCGCTCCTGACAGGCCAGTTCCCTTCTGTCTAGAGCCATCTGAATAACAGCGAATAATGCCGTTACCCGCCGCCGTTGGCTTCGTAAGGTTATTATCCCCTACACTGCCAATACTAATCTCGTAATCCCTCTCAAATCCCCATTTCTTGCTTGTCTCATCAAGTTTAGATAGCAGAAATCGGTTTATTCGCCAAATCTCATCCTCAATCCTAATGTGATCCCCTCGAAAGGTTCTCACCCATTCTCCCTTACACCTTATTCTGAGGTACCCCCCTTCATCGCTTCACCCACAACCACATACTGAAGAGGGGTTAGCCCCAGCAACATCTCCAGTGTCGGCCTCCAGTCGGTGTTTCTCCCTTTTATGTTCTATAATTTCTTGCCTATAAACTGTTAATAAATAGTACATAATACTTGAAATTATAAAATTATTATATATAATGAAATCAATCAATCGAACTATTGAAAGAACACTGCCAGGAGCCTACTGTATATATACAGATGGTCGAGAATTAAATAACAACTTAGGCTGTTCGTTTTATGATTCTTTCAGCCAGATTTGGTAAACTGGCCAGATTAAATGGTAATTTATCGGTATATACGGCAGAATTGGTTTGCAATTGTATTTGCATTGAATTATGTGTGCAAAATAAAGACTAAAAGTAAATGTGCTGTACTTTAGTGATAGTCAAAGCGTTTTAATAAAAATACACACCTCATTAATATCAAAAAAATCAAAACGAATAATATTTAAAATATTAGAAATAGTAAATAATTTAAAAAGTAGAGAGGTTGAAATAAATTTCGCATTTTTTTTGTCCGTGGGTTCTGTACTACGACCATTTTATGATCTATTGTACCCTCTCTGGTGCTGAGGATGAGCTAGCTCATCTCATTTATAGCACCTTCTCCAGGTTGAGCTCTCTAAGGAATCCCAAAATCCTGGAAGGTTCTAGGGTGGGTATTTCCTCCTCTCCTATCTGGTAACGGCCGAGACTATTAAATCTTCTTTGAATGTTGGCTTCACAGTCAGTGAGGAGATGTATTGGAGCTTCCTCCATCTCCCCACAGAATCTGCATGTGCCATCATCTTCTAGGCCAAGCTTCCTCAAGTGTCCCCTGAGTCTGCAATGCCCCGTAAGGAATCTCGTAAGGATACGGATCCTGTTCTTACTCAGATTGATGCAGGCTTTCAACCTTTCCTGGTTATATCCACCCAGAAGACCTTGGCCTGCCTCAGTCCCGGGATGGTGTTCCAGAGACGAGCTCTTTTCGCCACCTCCTTCTTCTTGATTTCATCTAAGAATACTTGGTCGCTGACTCCGCAAAAGAGCTCTGGCCCGATGAGAGGAGATACAGCGCCTTCTTTTGCGCCAGGTGTCTCGGCTACCTTATTGCCTTCCACGCCGACATGTCCCGGCACCCAGTATAGGGTAACTTTATTTCTGCCTAGGTTGAGCTCACCTAGATATTCCCATACCATTTTAGAACTGATAACATAAGAACTAGTGCTTTAATGGCCGCCTGACTGTCGGATAGGATAACTATCTCCTGATTCCGATATCCCCGATCAAGGTTCAACTGAACGCATCTTCCAATAGCGTGAATTTCCACCTTGAAGATGGTAGGAAACCTGCCCATGGGTTTCGAGTGTTTGGTTCTAGGCCCAAACACCCCTGCCCCGGTTCCTTCGAGGGTCTTAGACCCATCTGTATACCACTTAGTGGCATGCTTGCTAATATTAGCCAGGGCGGATCTTTCGCTTCTCTCCCTTTTCGTGCTTAGCTTCGTAGAAAATTTCGCATGGACTTAAGCTCATTGTGGCCATCAGAATCAATTAAATAGTGGATGCAACGGCGTAGGAAGCTGCGGAGAACGATGAGATGGAAGATATTTCAATCTCGATCTCTGATTTAAAAAAAAATATTTAACTGTGAAAGAAGTGGAAGAATGGCAAAAAGCATATAAGAGACTTCATACAATAAATCTGTCATAAGTAAGATCTCAAACAACTCTGTTGGTTTAAACATTCAGATTCGAACAGAATTGCTATAGTCACAATCAATATTAATTGAGATCAGGTCATGCGGTATGTGGGGAGCTATTTATGCATGATAGGTCTTAGACACTCTCCTTATTGTAATCTCTGTCAAGACATAGAAGATTTCCAGCATGTGATAATGAGCACGCGCTAAATTCAAGCGAGAAATGTAAAGAATTATTTAATAAAATTTACTCCATTTTTCACAAATCCTTTCAATTATGAAAATATAATATTTTTAGACACTCCAGGAGCTTCTACAAAGTTTAGTGTAGAATACTTAGCTGTGTAAAAATGTAAAGTTTAAATAATAATAGGAGAAAAAGGTGATTTATTAAATTAATTTTGAGTGCTGAACACATGTAAATGAAGAAATGAGGCCAAATAAAGGATCGGAGGATATGGTCGAATCGCCTTTGTAACCATGGCCAGAAAAAAAAGCAATTCTATAAATAGCATTACCCTTTAATCTTAATAAACGAGGTACAGTTTTTATTTGAAACATTTTTCTATGAATGTATTATACCATTCTCTTGTCTACATAATTAATATTAATAATAATTTCATTTTTGTTGGAACAATATCCCATATGTTGATGAAATTCGCTGTACCGGAAGTTCGTCTTTTATTTCATATTACTGATGTACCATGTATATGTTACGCTCAAAGACCGAAAATGCTCATTGAGTGAAAAAAAAAACAGCTCACAACGCGTTGTGGTCACTGTAAAACATCCACATCGCGAAATTCGTGTTATGGCTGTTATGAAAACGCTCACGACGCGTTGTGGCAATCACAGAAAGACCATATAGCGAAATTCGTGTCGTGGCTATCATGCTATACGACCACAACGCATTGTTGGCAATGAAGAAAAGTCATGACGCGTATGGAACCATATTAGGATGTAATGGGTACATAGTACACAGTAAGAGAATTGAAGTAACTGACTGGTGGTGGAAGGCCTAGGCCGGCAAGCAGTGTGCTACTGTATTACGCTGTTCAGAAACTGCAGCCAGAAGTGACGTCACTTGTAAGAACGAGACAATTTAGAGGCGCTCCCAGAGTATTCCCGAGACCGGTGAATTTAGTGTTGGTGAAGGCCGAGAGTGAGAGAGTGACTGAGACAGAGCGAAGTGGGGCGGCTGGACGAAGGAGCCCTTTCTTTCAAACCTGCGGAAGTCAGAAAAGAGAGCTCGTTAACACGAACAGATGAACTTATAGTACGAGATTTTTATGAGGGGTTTTCATTAGTTAAAAAGTAATTGTTTATTTTCTGGCATTTAAGCCTATGTATGTAAATAGATAGTAGAAACTAGGACTACAGTAAAGTTAGCGAACTAAGTATTTGTAATAGCAGTAGCGTAGAGTGAATGTGTGTATGTGTGTCAGTCGCTAGAGTTAGCTTGAAATTTATTGTTTATACTTTTAGTTACAAGTCAGTATAGTTATGTTTATTTTCATTTAAATATTTTTGAATGATTATTTGTATTGTAGTAGATAGTAATAAATTTTGTATTTTGCCGTATTAGTTGCCCGTCCTTTCCCCTCCTACCTCGTACTAGAGATTACAAGAATACGACGCGAAGTGATATGCGATATGGGTCTTACTAGTCTCGAAACTTTTTGGTAGATATCCTTAGGAAATATTTTTTGTGCTGTAATAAGTACCAGACAGACAATGTCCTTAATGCTCTCACTGCTGCTAAAAACTGAAAACCGCTGCCTGACGTATTGTCATTATTAAATACAATATAAAGAAATCGTGTCATTAAAATGAAAGGACATTTGTTATTTATTGGGATTACTTTATATTTAAAAAAAAAAAATCAAAACATTTAACACAAACATAAATGTTTATTGGTCATTAGTAAACAACAACAATGTACTTAAATTAATTACTTGTATCAGAAATCACTTTTATTGTGAAAAATAAGTGTTTGACAGCTATTTATTTTTTACAGGAACTATTATTGTGGCATTTTGAGTTGCATTTTATATTCTTGCGACCAGTGCTTCTTTCCACAAACTTACGTGATTTATCATAAAACACTTCTTTTTTTTTTTATTGATCATGGTTAGCGGTGATATACGTTCACGACCCTCAGAAATAGACAAGAAATGAATAAACAACTCTACTGATGGTCTAATGCGTCGTTGTACTCAAGCCGACAAGTTACAACCTGTCCGTCGTGATATGGTTTACACCAACTATGCTCAGAACGCGTCATGGCTTTTTTTTTTTATTGCCACAATGCGTTGTGGTCGTATAACATGATAGCCACGACACGAATTTCGCTATGTGGATGTTTTACAGTGACCACAACGCGTTGTGAGCTGTTTTTTTTTTCGCTCAATGAGTATTTTTGGTCTTTGAGCGTTAACATATACATTTCCAGTTATATGTGAAATTGTAACTAGGGTAATAACACCCGTATAAATAACTAAAATAAAAAATCTTAATTACGTAAATTGCAGAAAGTGAAAGTCGTATGAATGGTTGTGAGGTTCCATAACAAATGAAACTAGTTTTTAAAAATATCCCCCCCCCCCTCACAAATATATAATTTTCGACAAATGTATTATTGTCTTTACCAAGGTTTAAAGAATAAAATAATGGTGGTTCGTAAAATACAATCATCTTTTTTACTTTCTCTTACTCCTAGTAAGAGGAAGTATTGTAATCGCTTGTCAAAATTTTTCGATATCGAGTTTTTCACCGGAAATATCCGTTTTGAGGTCCCCTGAGTCAAAAAAGTGGTTTTTAGCGAATGGTCTGTGTGGTGTGTCTGTGTGTGTGTGTGTATGTATGTGAACAGCAAGCTCAAAAAAACGAAAAATAGAAAGTTGAAACTTGATATTCCGTTTAGGTATCACCATGGGATCTGACGGTGCGTATCTGTCAAAATTCCTCAACCGGAAGTACCACTTTACTAGTTAGATTTTTTACTTTTTTGCGATTTTCTCAAAAATGGCTCCGACGATTTTCTTTAAACTCGAAACATCAACCACACATACAAAGAGCTACAACTTTTATTTGAAACATTTCTCCGGGAAAATGCTCTGAAGGGCACTTTTGGGGGAGGGGTGGGGTTAGGTTTTCATCTAAAGTGCTATTTCAGTTTATTTCACAATTCTGTCATCTAAATAATGTTAATTAGAATTAAATATGTTGTTGAAATTCCGAGTTTGAAAAAAATCGGATAACCGGAAGTGCGTTTACTTTACCACTTTACTAAATGATTTATTCACTTTTTCAAAATTTTCTCAAAAATGGCTCCGACGATTTTTATGAAACTTCGTATATAAACTAAACATGCAAAGATCTACAACTTTTATCTAAAACATTTCTCTGGAAAAATTCTTTTAAGGGCACTTTTAGGGGAGGGGTAGGGTTAGATTTTCATCAAAGTGTTATCCTAGTTGATTATACAATTCTATCATCCAAACGTAATTAGTTAGAAATAAATAGATGGCTGAAATTCCAAGTCTCAAGAAAATTAGTAAACCGGAAGAGCGCTTTTACTGAACAGTTTTTTCAGTTTTCGACGAATTTCATTAAATTTGGTACCCAAACTATAAAATTTGTCAATTATCATTTTGAGAACTGGAGTAAGAGAAAGTTGTGTGAGTGTTTCACACCAGATTTTTTTTTTATATTCTTACTATATTTATATTTAAAGTAGTTTTATATTTCAAGTAACTTTTTTAATTGTTTTGTTTTCAATTACTTTTAATTTTTTTTTTTTTTTTTTGTTTGCCTTGAAAAGACAATATTTATCTCAATCATTATTTCCACACCCAAGCCCGACTATGTCGAATTTGGTGAATTTTTAGTTTTTATTTTATTTTCTGATCAACCCTCAATATTCTATTTACATTGTTGATAATGATCGATAAGGCTTCTTCATGTAATTTAAATAATACTATCTTATCTTATGTAAGTGATCTCCAGCTATGTAGTATCTAAACATTGATACAAATTTTTGATATATATATATATATAATATAAATATTGATTTTTGATATATTTAATACAAATATTGATGACATATATATTTACAACCAACAAGTGTCCGAATGTAACAGAAAACATTACGTTGAAGAACATTACTCTCTGCACGAACTTGGTGAATTTGCTCTGACGATGGATGAAAATCTGAAACCGGTCAGGAACAAATATAAATATGCATGCTACGACGGATAAAATACCAGACTGATACAAATATATTATTGCAATTATAGAGACAAGATGATAGAGGGAACCGGAAAAGGAGTTCGGGGGGAATAATTTCAAATAGCTATTGTTATGTAAGGAAAATAGCTATTGTTATGTAAGACAAAAGGTTAAGGACCTGTTGGATAGATTTCCGAAAGAGTTTCCAATAATATCCTGTGTTTTCATTTTTACTTTCTCTTACTCCTAGTAAGAGGAAGTACTGTAATCGTGTCAAATTTTCGATATCGAGTTTTCACCGGAAATATCCGTTTTGAGGTCCCCTGAGTCCAAAAAAGTGGTTTTTAGCTAATGGTATGTGTGTGTGTGTGGGTGTGTGTGTGTGTGTGTGTGTATGTATGTGAACAGCATAGCTCAAAAACGAAAAATCGTAGAAAGTTGAAACTTGATATTTACGTTTAGGGTCACCATGGGATCTGACGGTACGTTATCTGTCAAAATTCCTCAACCGGAAGTACCACTTTACTAGTTGTTTTTTTACGTTTTTGCGATTTTCTCAAAAATGGCTCCGACGATTTTCTTTAAACTTGGTATATCAACTACACATACAAAGAGCTACAACTTTTATTTGAAACATTTCTCCAGGAAAATTCATTTAAGGGCACTTCTGGGGGAGGGGTGGGGTTAGGTTTTTCTCTAAAGTGCTATCACACTTGATATACAATTGTATCATCCAAACAAAATTAATTAGAAATAAATACATGGCCAAAATTCCGAGTTTCAAGAAAATTAGTAAACCGGGAGTGCGCTTTTACTGAACAATTTTTTCAGTTTTCGACGAATCTTATTAAATTTGGTACACAAACTATAAAAGCTGTCAATTATAATTTGGAGAACTGGAGTAAGAGAAAGTTTCACACCAGATTTTTTTATTCACATGATTAGTTTTCTAATAATTTAATATAAAAAAATGACTGTGGTTTTTTTGAGTGATAGGACTTTAGAAGAATTGAATATTTTTGAGTCAATGTTTAAAAAATTAAAGTTAATAAAAAAGGGAAAATTGTTTAACTTGAGTGGCTTAATTTGGTAGGCTAATTAGGTTTAGCTGAGAGTTGGAGCAATGAGGGCTAACACCAGTAACAGTATTTACACAAAATATATTAAAATTTTTGTATTTGTGTATTTCGAGAAAAACAGCATATAATAAAAAGCTCAAACTCAATTTTCCATTTACTTATAAATAGTGGAACTAACAGGAAGGTTTAGTTCTGTGAGAATTTTATATATTTTATACCCAAGTAATCTTTAAAACGGTGCATCGTAGCCAAAATTTAGTTTTCTATCGACCCCTTTAAGTGGGATTACTGCTATTGATGAGATCTTTAAAATGGTGTTTAACAACACCGACGGGGGCCCGTTTAGACCACGATAGTAACAAGTTATAGACAGTTAAAATACCATTTATACATAATAAACGTTGCAACACTAAAAATTCAATATTGGAACACTTGAGTGGTGAAGTATTTTCACCCACTGCACAAGCAAAGGGTTAAGGACAAATATGGTCTTGTACAGTGTTGATGGCCAAAAGCTACGCAAAAACAAAATCTGGTGTGAAACACTCACACAACTTTCTCTTTCACCAGTTCTCAAACTTATAATTGACAAATTTTATAGTTTGTGTACCAAATTTAATGAAATGTGTTGAAAACTGAAAAAAAAACTGTTCAGTAAAAGCCCACTTCCGGTTTACTAATTTTCTTGAAACTTGGAATTTTGGCCATCAATTTATTTCTAATTATTTTTTTTTTTTTTTGGATGATAGAATTGTATAATCAACTATGATAGCCCTTTAGAGAAAAAAACATGGTACTACCGGTTGAAGAATTTTGACAGATAATGTACTGTCATATCCCATGGTGATACCTAAACGGAATAGCAAGTTTCAACTTTCTACGGTTTTTCGTTTTTGATCTATGCTGTTCACATACATACACATACACACAGACCATTTGCTAAAAACCACTTTTTTTGGACTCAGGACACCTCAAAACGGATATTTCCGGTGAAAATACGAAAAATTTAGCCACCATTACATTACTTCCTCTTACTAAGAGTAAGAGAAAGTAAAAATAATGAAGCGAGTTGTCATGGAAGAAAAAAAATCTTTGTCTAATGTACAGTTTTATTGCTTTTAATATAATAAATTGAACTTTAAATATGTAATTAATTAATTACTGGGTAATTAATAGAATCCGGAGTAAGAGCAAGCCTGTGTGAGTGTTTTCCCGCGCAGATTTTGTTTTTCTTCCTTGTGGACACAGATATCCAGGATTTTTTTATTAATTCACCCAGCATCATGTTATTAGTATTGATTACTATAAAGTATTGATCACTATGAAGCGGATAAGTAAATCAATACTTAACCGCAATCATCTATAAACACATCTGTATCCTTTTCAGAATCTACAATATCCCAAAATTTAGTTAGTTTAAATTCTTTATTTTTGTTATAAATTCCACAATCAGCGTTATTATATACAATATCAATTATTTATTGATTATACTAAAAAATAAAAAAAAATAAAAAAAAATTGAACAGACAAACTGACCTTCTTATGTGGAAATTACAATGAATAATTTTTTTCCCCCCTAGCCACCTATTCATTTCCTTTTAGACGAGTTGTGTGTGTGTGTGTGTGTGTGTGTGTGTGTGTGTTTGTGTGTGCAAAACTTTAGTCTATTTTCATAAATTTTACACACGAAAATGATATTATAATAAATTAAGTATTAAGAACTTAATTGTTTGACTTTCAGTCAGTAATATGACTTGTAGTTTTGTGATATTATTATTATTATTTTTTTTTTTAACCATTGAATAAGAATATAATAAAAACGCAAAAGAAAATGTTTGCAAATTACTAATCCCGTTGGTAGCATGGAAATCGTGATACATGCAAACATGTTTCCCAATGAGTCACAATCATGAACAAAGACTTTTGGGATTAATTGATCAGCATATTGAAGTCTATTATTCAAATGAAATTCTGTTATTTTTTTTATCACTAGTTTTTTATTTTCTTTTTCTGAAAAAAAGGTGTGTCCGTGTGTGTGTGTTTGTGTAGTATGTATGTATGTGAGAACAGCATATCTCAAAAAACGAAAAAATTGCTGAAAGTTCATAGTTTGCATTCTATTTGGGTAACAACATGTTATAGACAGGAATTTATCTGTCAAAATTTCTCAAACGGAAGTTTCTTTTTTAAACTGAAGTTATTTCAGTTTTCTACGATTTTTTAACCATAACAGCACTGACGCATTTCATTAAATTTGTTATACTAAACTATGAACACAACAAAGATCAATCACTTTTATTGAGAATTTCATTCCGAGTAAATTCAGAAATAAATAAGTTTTGGCGGAGTGGGTTGTGTATTGATGTCTTCGAAAAATTCATTTTATTAAGTTTTGAAGACATTCCTTTTATAAAATTTGAAGACAAGCTATATTTAGTAAAAAAAAATGTAGGTTTGAAGAAAATCTGTTACTTAAATGAGGGTAAAACTGTTAAGCGAAAGTCGTGTTAGAATTTCACTCGAGAATTTATTACTTTCTCATACTGCTATTACAGAAATAGGAGCGGCCGTTGGTGTAGTGGTTATGAGCTTGGACTTGTAACTGGGAGGTCCCCAGTTCAAATCCCGCGTATAACTTCTAAATTTTATATTCGTTTAAAAAATATTAATGGTAAAGTATAAAATATAAATGGTTCATTAAAATCGTTGCTGGAATTCCACTTCAAGAAATAGTTTAACCGAACCGGAAGTGCGACTTGTACCGAATTTGTTCTTGAGTTTTGGGGGGAGGGGTTTCAAAAAAAGTCTACAACGACTTTTCTATATATACTTCGACCACTATTGTTCAGTTATAAACGTATCATTTTTATTTTAAACTTTATTCGCCAATTTGGACATACGGACTTCAGCGGTTAAACAGTCATATTTGAAAAAAAATTCAGACATTCCAATTTCGTACACTGCGGACTATCCTTTCATTTCCTTTCTGTGTTACCAACGAAACAATACTGAAACAGTTCCAAAAGCAGCACATCGACTGTACACTAAGTATCAAGTCAAACTAAACGGTCATACAAATCTTCTCATCAACAATGTACAAACAACTCAAGTTCCAAGAAAGAAGACTGAAACGGAAATGGCCACATGACTTGTTATATCCACCGTAGACAAACTTGATACTGATTGACAGATCTCATTGAACGACATTATGAACTAGCATAATTACATTTCACACTCATGCAACATTTTATTCACTTATATGAGGAATATGTCCCCTATCCTTTCCTAGCCCCCATCCTATCCTATCCAAATCACTCTAACAGTGATTCTGCTATCTTTACAGAGAACTACATTACTTAACACTTTGTATTAGAACTATATTACAATTAAAAATAAAATCTGGTGTGAAACGCTCACACAACTTTCTCTTACTCCAGTTTTTAAAAATTATAATTGACAAATTTTATAGTTAGTGAACCAAATTTAATGAAATTCATTGAAGTTCGTTGAAAACTGAAAAAAAAGTGCAGTAAAAGCGCACTTCCGGTTTACTTATTTTCTTGAAACTCGGAATTTTTGGACATCTATTTATTTATAATTAATTTTG
Source organism: Triatoma infestans (assembly GCA_011037195.1). NCBI lineage: Eukaryota > Metazoa > Arthropoda > Insecta > Hemiptera > Reduviidae > Triatoma > Triatoma infestans. The sequence continues at coordinate 14,259 of JAAEAF010009825.1, forward strand.
TTGGGATGGTAGGATTGTATAATCAACTATGATTGAGCCCATAATTGAATTTTTCCAGAGAAATGTTTCAAATAAAAGTTGTAGAATTTTGCATGTATAGTTGATATTCAAAGTTTAAAGAAAAAATCGTCCCAATTTTTGAGAAAATTGAAAGAAAGTAAAAAAAAAATACCAAGAAAACTGAAAAATACATTTTAGTAAAAATCGCACTTCCGGTCATCCGATTTTTTTCAAACTCGGAATTTCAACAACACATTTAATTCTAATTAATATTGTTTAGACGATAGAATTGTATAATAAACTGAAATAGGACTTTAGAGGACAACCCACCACCACCTCCCTGCCCTAAAAGTGCCCTTGAATGCATTTTACCGGAGAAATGTTTTATATAAAAATTGTAGAACTTTGTAAGTGTAGTTGATATATCAAGTTTAAAGAAAATCGTTGGAGCCATTTTTGAGAAAACTGCAAAAAAAGGGAAAAAAAACCAACCAAGGGAAAAGTGGTACTTCCGGTCGAGGAATTTTGACCGCTGGTCTACTGTCGGATCCCATAGTGATACTAAAACGTAATATCATGTTTCAACTTTCTGTGATTTTATGTTTTTGAGCTATGCTGTTCACATACATACATACATTCATACGTACACACACACACACACACACACACACAGACCATTTGCTAAACACCACTTTTTTGGGCTCAAGGGACCTCAAAGCGGATATTTCCGGTGAAAACTCGATATCGAAAATTTGGCATGATTATAAAGAAAAAGAAAAAAGTAAACTTCATTCCTGAAGAAAATTATTTTTGTGGCGATTAGAGGAATCTGTGAATTTGAATTTTGGTGTTGAATCAGGTTTGTTGTTAACGCTCTCTGTTATGAAGTTCAATGCAATCATGGTCTAACTGCTTGTAAGCAGAGAACCAACGTGTACTTATATTCCAAGTTTGAGGAACATTTTTTCAATTTTATAATTAACTGCACCAACTGAAGGCTATTAAAGTGTTTCTCACCATATATTTTACTTGAATCTGCCTCCTTGTTTATTACTAATTAAATATTTCTAATTATGAAGAGGCTTTGGCCATAATTTTGTCTATTTCCTTGACCACATTTATTTATCTGATAACAGATCTGTTCCTAATTGGGGAATTATACCTCAAATTATATTATATAAATCAGATAGAACTTATCATCTTGATAATTTTACCTTCCATTATATATATGTCTGCTTTTACAATTAATTTAGTATGAAGCTTTGTGAAGTTTAAAATTCTTTACTCTAGCACGTATTCCCATTTGGTTGGCAAGTTATAAATTATGTTGGAATAGGAGCTGAGTTATCATAGGCTTTCCGTAATTTACTCTACGATGTAGTTGGCTGAACTTGTGAGTCACTATATAACCCACTCTGCTACTACTGTTTAGGACTAGTAGAAACGTACGTCTGTCTATAAACCAAAAAGGGGGAAATTATATATATATATCAGTGAGGGAAAAACTTCCTCTATAGCTCCTACATTTACCCAGGGTCTCTCTCTTCTACACCTAACACAAACTATTGATCCGTCTAACCCTGGGCGCCGTTACCCATGACAACCAGTCCCGACAGTTCAATGTTCCCTTTTACGCTTCTTCTACCGACCATTCCATTCTAGTATTTCCGTTATTATTATTCTCTGTAACCGATCTTTACTTTTAAATGGCTGTATTGGATGATTTGTAAAATATTAAATTTTTTAGTCTCTCTTTTTTTTTTACGGAGTATTTGAATCGTATCAAATTGAGTTTCACTTAAAATATTTATGTTTTCAGCAAATAGTTGACGAACGGAATAGGTGAATAACGAAAATCGCAGATTAATATTCCAACCAGCCGTCAAACGATACATAGTTTTCAGAGACATTTTCAGTGGTTAGCCTGGTTCATTTTGTGGTCATCGACCGGTTTCGGGCGTTCGCATATCTACAGGATGCGTTTTTCAAACAGTGTGACACAACACAGACTTGCACAGATCAAATTTTCAGTTTACACACAGTGTTTGTGTTTACACGTACGATACAGTGCAGCAACTAAATTTGCTCTGTGCAAGTATAGGTTATTTCACTGTTTTGGCAAAAACATTCTGATGATGGGCGTACGGCCTGAAACCGGTCGATGACCACAAAAAAAGAAGCATGCTACCACGGAAAATGTATCTGTCATAACTGTCTCCACACAAAAGTGGCTTAACATTTTTTTGGACTGTTTTCTGAGAGTCACGTTAAGTGTTTCTCTAATGAACCACTTCAATTACAATATCTAATTCTGTGGATTCATTGAAGAGCTAAGGATGTTAGATTTATCTTTAAATCACTACCAGTATTTTTTGGGCATTAGATAGGGCAATCATATGATCTGCAAGTTGGCACCACATGCAGAGATACCTGGGCCTAGAACCATCACGTGTAATGTATGGCTCTGTTGTGTACCCCAATGTATTTAAGCTAACTATATTTTATTAAAAAATGCAAGTTTAAAGAAAATTTATCGATTAGAATTGTGTTAAATTTTCAATCGGAAAAAATGGGAAGGGATTAGCGGAGTGGTAGCGGTGCTGGACTAGCAACGCGAAGATCTCGGGTTCGAATCCAGCCGTGCTACCCTCTTAGATTTTCTCTTCCTAGGAGCCTCTACAGCTCACTGTTCGGTGACCGGTGATAGGCAGTGTTGTCTGTAATGAGAGAACACTGTCCGGAGGCCGGCAGTGCACCGAGTAGACTCCGGGTGCAAATGACTATATAGATGTTGACGCGCCTTAAATTAAAAGAAAAAAAAAAACGGAGAAAATCATTTAATATTGACACCAAATTTTTACTTTCTCTTCTGACTTTTTTTGGGGGGGGGGAACAAATCTCTCCCCTCCCAGCACTAGCCTGGATTCGCTGGTGTACAGCATTACGTCACAGCTAGGCCTGAAGCTTGCCCAAAAATTGGGTCTCTTCGATCTGATGCAAGGCTAGCTCCTGAGCCAGTTCGGCTCTGTTTAGACAGAGAATCTCCCTGGCAAAAATGCTGCCACCAGTTACCCCAGTCCTCCCTGCTCGCCAACATCGTCCCTACAAAATTCTCTTCTGCTCCAAGAAGTTGCGTATTTCACCGGAAATACAAATTTCGTAGTCCCCTGAGTCCGAAAAAAGAGATTTTTAGAAATTGGTTTCCCTCTCATTTTTCTCCGGGAAAATTCATTTAAAGGCGGGTGTTCTGGGGAATGGATATGACGTTAGGGATTCCTCTAAAGTGCCATTAAAAATATAGTATACGATTCAATCGTCTACATATTATTAACAAGAATTTATGTTAGGCCAAAATTACATGTCAGTTTACCGGGAAATAAGGGCTTTTATATTTTATTTCCGGGTGCACATGTATATATCTATATATATATATATTTCAGTAAATTGAGATGCATATAAAATTTACAAAACAGACAACATCTGCCCCTCTTTAACTTTTATAATTTTTGAAAGGAATAAAAATAAAAGGATTGAAACAAAAAAAAGTTAATATTTTCTCTGATACTGTATAATTAGAATCGTGATAATATTTTAGAACTTGCTCTATTTAACAGATTTATTTAGTTTAGAGAAAAATGTAGGGGGGGGGGGTGGCACCTTAGAATGTGTAGAAACATTCTCTAACGTGATTCACACAGTGCTAAGAATTCTTCAGATTTGGGATTTTTACTAAATGGTTAGTTATCCTCAATATTATATAGATAGCTGTAGTGTGTATTTACTGAAATGGCAATTATAGGGAAGTATTATTGTTACATTTCCTCTAGATTCTCGTAAAATCAATTTTCCTTTAGTTGTGTTACAAATAAAAGGAATAATTAAGTATGAATAGCTATTTTAAAGTTAAAAGCAAATCGTGAAAACTAAAAAACAATCCGGTAACATTAGATTATCGATTGGCTGATTTTTTTGTCCGATAATTGGTGAGAAAGTTATTTTCAAAAGTTTATTATGTCCAGAGAAATTGTTTACGAATGCTTCAAGCAAAAAAGAAATGTGTCAACCGGAAATCATATTTAACTGAAATATTTTTTTTCGAAAAAGCTTCAAACGATATTTTATTTGTTTTAATCATTTTTATATGATTACTTGTAAGTCCTCACGCGTTGGTCTAGTGGCCTAGCGCACTTGCCTTTCGTGCGAGAATTCAGAGTTCGATTCCCGTAAGGGTAAAGTTGGTTTTGACCCAGCATCGTGATAAAAAGTGGGAAGCTACAGTTAGTAGCGCCCTAGGTAGAGAAGGCCGGAACTAAAAGCGTGGAGAACTGCGGCGTGCTTACCACACACCCCCCTATTCAAATCGCCGTCTGGCAAGCCTTGGCCCTTCATGGGCTCTTCGCTGTAGGGGGGGGCTGATTACTCTAAACATTGATAAGACAAGACGTTCTTATTTATAAGAATTTCTCCCAGAAAATTACTTTTAAGGATTCTAAGTGATCTACGTCATTAGCCTCTTTCTTCCAAAGGACATCTATCTATATCTCTATTTCAAAAATGGTATAAAAATTTCTGAAAATATAATATGAGTGTTTCATATATACCAGATGTTTGTTTATTTACAAAAGATAAATTATTTAATTGTCCACGTTAAATTCGTCAATTATAATATGAAGGGCGTTCAAAAATAGTAACACTTTCTTCTTGTCACTTCCTTTCTTGTCACGTAAGGTGAGCATAATAAAATACCAATGATTTCCAGTTGTGTCATCTCCTGCCCCCTTCCCCCTCCCCACCTCCATGTTTGACAAGAGTAATATTATTGCTTCATGTCACGCAACTGTTTTTGGTCCTTCTCTTGTTGTCACTACGGAGATCCATACTTAACTTCGTTTTTTATTTATTTTTATTTTTTTTTAGACGTCATAGTCATTGTCATCATTACATGTTGGGAATTTTTGATTAATAATAAAGTTATGTCTAGTGAATTGAAATTATCATCTTCTCGTAATATTATTTAAAAGAATTCATATTCTTGTTAAAAAGATATATATATTGAAAATAAGACAGCTTTAAGGTTTAATGATTCACATAAATGTCTATCTTTTAAAGGGATTTGCTCAATAGTAGTAGGGCTAGACTCTACCAAGTGGAAGTCCCGTGTTCGTTATCCAGACTTCAAGGCGTACAATAGATTTTCTAGTTTACAGTACGCTATCCCCTAAAAGAATCTAACGGGGCAT
>JAAEAF010009826.1:0-13031 GCA_011037195.1 Triatoma infestans
TTTTGAGGGGTTGTGGGGAAACAACGTTATGCTTTCCTTTAAAGTACCACTTAAATATAATTTATGATATTTTTACTTAACTTTATAATGATAAAATACATTAAAAGTTGCTAAAGTTCCAAATTTGATGAAAATCGATTAACTGTGGAAACGCGACTTTACAGAATTTATTTTTGATGTTATTTTTTTGAATTTTGACTAAAATAGTTACCATGTTCTTTAATTTTGGAATGCTAACTGCACACATACATATATACGTATTTTATTTGGAATTTACCTACATACTACTTCAAATGTTATTTTGATTTTTATTTAATTTTATTGAAGCTGTCTTCAGGACTTCACGTCCTCACGCGTTGGTCTAGTGGCTAGCGCAGTCGACTTTCGTGCGAGAATTCAGAGTTCGTTCCCGTGAGGTCAAAGTCGATATTGACCCAGCATCATGATAAAAAGTGGGAAGCTACAGTTAGTAGCGCCCTAGGTAGCGAAGGCCGGAACTAAACGGCGTGCTTACCCACACGCCCTCCCTATTCAAATCGCTGTCTGGCAAGCCTTGGTCCTTCATGGGCTGTTGCGTCATAGGGTTTTTTTTCAGGACTACACAGTAACTTCTACATTCAAGTGTCTACCTTCCATGAGTGGTAACCAACAAGTCCCCCCCCCCCACAATCTCTATATTTATATTAGACTAACTGAATAAAAATTTGTAATTAATTAATTTGTAATTATCAATTTTACAATTCTATTAATTGTATTAGAGTGAAACTTATGGGTTGTAACTGATTTGTATGGAGGGGGAAATTAAATATGTTAATTAATAATTAAGTATTACAATTCATATTTGAAATCTTCTCTAAAGGGATCTCATGAGGTCTGTGTTTACACAGAAGTTGGAGAGGATGAAAAAGCAATCAAATATATAGATTCAAAAAATATATAATTAAAATAAAAAGTATATGTCAAAAATTAATAAATACAATATTGAGATACAACAATGTAAGTGTCTTGTCATTTAGGAGAAACTGCTTTTTATATGCTCTGACTTGAAGAAGGTTGGGTTTCTTGGGGCACTTCCACCACTCACTACTGTACATAAATTTTGAACTGAACTCTCTCCCTGAAAGGGTCCACTTTATATATTCTACCTCCACCCGGAGAAAGTGAGAAAAGAGGGAAATTCCCCTTTGTCCTAAATAAATGTAATGATAAGGGTAGACCAGGTATCTCTGACTCAACTAACTGTTTCTTTTGTGCCTTTCAACCTTCAAAAAACCCAACTTTATAAATATGTACATTGGAAAAATTCCCTACTTTACAATCATAAAATATTTATCAAGGATATACTTTGATGCAATTTATATTTATTAATTCTATATTATATTTATTAAGATGTACATATTACAGGGTATTACTCATCAGATTTTTTTCCACTTATTGTTATTTATCCAAATTTGAGAAATTGTTTGGTGAGTTTAATGTTTCGAATGTTTTTACACAAAAATTTCTTTGTACTCATTTCATGATCGATGTTCTTAGGAATCACAATTCTACTGAACCCAAAGTTTTCGAACTGTCCCTAAAAATTTTTTATATTACGGCTCAATATAATGAAACCAGGCCACCTAATTACCTGGTTCTTTTAAGTTTTAATACCATGAACAGGAAACAATGCTTTTTTTATATACAAAATTAGCTGTAGGTAATACAATTCAAGTTTTGTTGATTTCTCTGAAAGCTCTCTTTACTTGTTGTGGTTGGTTCCGCAGAGCTGGAAAGCATCAGAGATATTTTCCGTCATATCCTGCTCCTTTTTGTGGTCATTCACGGTTTCGGGCGTTCGCCCATTTTCAAGATGCGTTTGTTAAACAATGTGATAACACAGACTTACACAGAGCAAATTCAGTTTACATGTAGTTTACTGGTCTTTTAAATGTATTTGTTAAATCCTTAACTAGGTCAAGACGGGTAGGGTGAAGTTACCTGAGTGGGAAAAGGAACACATGTTCGGGTCCTGAAAGGGGGCATATTTTTCTTAAAAATGGAAACATCCAACACGTAGGTGTCTACATCTTAAACTCCGTTGTTGGAGGGGGGTTCACTTTACAATTAACAATTAAATATCCATGCTATCTTACTATTATATTTATTTATTTATAACAGCGCGAAATAACACTGCGTCACCGTGGGCTGCTGTGAAAATAGTCACTAACAAGAAAGGACAGATTACGAGTTATATGATATTAAGATAGTATAGATAAAAAAATAATATTTTTGTTAAACTAAAATGATCAAAACAAATAAACAATCAAACAATATATATGAGCAGGTTGTTTGATTACATTAATCATATTTCGTATTTCACCCTTCACAATTCACACACGCCATTCACGCACGCATGTATATCTAAATATGGGTTCTTTACATGCGTAAATATAACAAATCTAAACTAGCCTAAATATAGCTTTTTTTTGTAAGTACGTATATCATTGAAATCATTGTATCAGTATATCTTTGAATGCTCTGTGTAAGTCTGTGTTAACACACTGTTTGACAAACGCATCCTGATGATGGGCGAACGCCCGAAACCGTCGATCACTACAAAAAAGAAGCAGGCTATCACGAAAAGTATCTCTGCAAGTTCTCTTTAGATTTGGCAAAAGAACAAAATGTAAACATTTTGCCATAGAGTGATATCTACGTATTCTTCACCCTGCTTTTACAATGATGAGATTCTTTACGTTGAAATTTGAAAATCTTATATTGTCACCAGTATGTACCAGAAAATAATATTCGAATATAGCAGACGGTCCTTTACTGAGAAGTGATATCTTTTTAACATAGATTTTGTTCAGAGTTAAGCGCAAACACCTGAAATGTTGATAAAGTAGCTTAGATTCTTTTCTAAACACGGATACCCCTAAATCTGCATTTTCTATTTATTAAAGCTTCAATTTTACACTTCTGCTTGGAACACATCAATACTTCTATTTGTGCGTTCAAATAAATATGGTATAATACACACGCAACTTTCTCTTACTCAGTTTCTCTTCTTTCATAACTTTCTCTTCAAACATAGACTTCCACTAGATGTTTGGTTATCTTCAATTTACATAACTGTGAGAAAGTAAACTTTATAATCTAGTTTAATGAAAAACGTCTCGTGTTTTTACAGTGTACACTCTGGAGTGTATTTACTGAATTTGCTCTGTGCAAGTCTATGTTATCACACTGTTTTGACAAAACATCCTGATGATGGGCGAAAACGCCTGAAACCGGTCGATGACCACGAAATGAAGCAGAGTATCAAGGAAAATATCTTTGATGCTTTCCAGCTCTGCGGAACCAACCACCAGAACAAAAATAGATATAATTAGAGTTTTAAATATAACAATACATTGATCTCGTAGTCCTTCAGAGTATGAATAATAGATTGTCCACTTATTGTGTAACTTGGAATTTGTCGGTTAATCTTGATAAGTCGAAGGTTATAGTTTTCAGGCGAGGAGGGAAATTAGCCAGGAATGAGAAGTGGTACTTCAACGGAACGGAAATAGAAGTGGTCAAACAATATAAATATTTGGGTGTTTGGTTAACTCCACAATTAGCTTTTCGATACCCACTTTGAAGATCAACTTCGAGCGGCTAAAGCAAGTATTATGGCGAATTATAGTAACATATTCAATAAAAACCGTGTACCGATTTCAGTTAAATTTGAAATATTCAATGCAGTAGCTAGAGCCATAATTAGTTACGCCGCGCAGAATGAGAGGGCGGATCGGCTGGCCAGGGAGGGATCATCATTACCATTTTGTGGTCCTGAACCAGTCCTGGCCGTTACAAAGACGTTTCGCGACAAACAGATTAGACTTTGGGAGACGAGAGCTTTGGAGAAACGCTGGGGGGATACGCAGGGGTGCCTCCAAGCTAAAAGATTCATAAAGGCAAGCAAGCAGGGAATTTCGGAGTATCTCCTGTCTCTTAGTAGGACGGGTTTGAGGACCTTGGTAGGGATAGTGACTGGACACACTTGGGTGTCCAGTCACTTGTTCAACATAGGGAGGACGCCGAGTCCCATTTGTCAGAACTGTGATGACGGAGTTAGGGAAACGGTGTATCACTACTTATGTCAGTGTCCCCGTTTCGCTGGAACTAGGTTTCGTATATTTGGGAGGACACCACTCTCGCAGGATTGCTAGGCGAGTTGGAGTTTAGGGATATCTTGAGATATTGTAGATTAACCGGCAAGTTACCGGGGGAGACTAAATAAGGGGTTACGGGGGGTATCGGGGGGATAAGAGCCACATAGGCTTAGGTCCCGCGCCTTTGGGCACCCGTTTGATGATGATACGCCGCGCAGACCTGGGGGTTCTTATGGAGTGATGTAATAGAACGTTTAAATACTTTTTTCATTAAAAGATTGTTTCTGTTACCAAAAAACACGCCCAGCTATGTAATATATTTGGAGTCGGTCTTGACACCTATATTCATTTTTACACTGAGCTTACATTATTGTTACAATCGGAAAGTGCTTTCTTTACCAAATACCCGGTTACCAAAGATTTTAGCAGAACAAATTATAAGTGAAAAAATATTTTGGTTTAAAGAATTCAATGATTTTTGTCAAAGGCACGATATGGAACTAATAAATTATGACAGTGGGGGGTGAGAATCAATTTGAGGTGTTAATAGAGAAAATAAAAGAGTCTTTTAAAAGAAATTTGTTGGCTAAAGTTGCGAATCCTACTTTTCATTGTTTGTACAAAGAGTTAATTATAGATTTGGGTCAAATCACTACATTAAAGATACAAACAAGTTACACTTTATGCAAACTATAATGAAATTGAGGGGGCAGCTAATAATTTGAACTATAGAGTGGGTCGTACAAATGAGAGGCATCTGTGTTCATTGTGTAATCCCAATGTAGTTGAAGATTTATTTCATTTTGTAGCTGAATGTCCAATTCTTAAAGAATTTAGAATCCGATGGTTTAATAGGAAAACGCTAACTAAAACTGAAATAATTAGTTACTTGAATGGGCAGAATAATAGTTTTAAGCGCTTTTATTTGTACCACTTGGAAGCTGCTAATTACAGACAGTTGTTGATTTCTAATTAAAATTTTTAAATTGTACTTTGTTTATGTGAAGGTTTTAAGTAAATTTTGCGGAATTCAATAATTAATTTTAAATTGGTTAATATTATTTTTGTGGTTGCTATTTTTATTTGTCTGTGATAAAGAATCTTTTTGGTTTTGTCGTAGTAAGAAAAAAAAACAAAAGAATAAATAAAATATGTTTTTATAGATGAAAAATATTTGTATTAATGTATGTATTCTTGAATGTGAGGTCAACCTCTGCAGACGGACATAATGTCCATGCATTGTGTTGTTTTTCTTAGTTTTTTTTTCATTATGTTTTGTATTATTTTGTATAGTTATTTAATAAACAAACATTATTATTATTATTATATTATTACATTGATCTCATTATTAATTTTATTCAAAAAATATTTTCAGACAGGACTATTAGTGAGACGCTGCCGTGTCTTTCATGGAATTCTCTCCGGCCAACTGATTGGATCCCTTACTGGACATTGTGGAGACACCTTCATGTAATGGGGCTCATGCCAAATCTCTTATTTTGTAGAGACTGTGCGAAACAGAGGAGGAAACACCCATCCATCTTGTGACATATTGTTTAGGTTGTGAGAAAATTAGACACAAGACCTTTGGTCGGTATAGGAAGTCTGTGGAAGAGCTATTTCCCTTTAAGCTTATTGTCCGATTTGTTCGGAGTGCAGTGAATCTTGGATGGGTTAGACCTGGGGCTAGATATTTGTTCTAGTTGTTTTGAAATACATATTTATTTGAAGTTATTCACAGATGCTTGAAAGAAATGAGAATGATCAAGAGAAGGAAGGAAAAAAAGGTAAAAAAAACAAAAAAAAACAATCGTATTTGTTATTTAAATTGTATCAAATGATAGGAAAAGGAAAAAGTCTTAGAAGGAAAAGTAGGAAACGAAAAAATAAATAAGAATGAAAGAGAAGAAGAGAAGAAGAGAGGAAGAGAGAGAGTGAGAGAGGGAAACGTGGAAAAGTTGAGCATAGAAAGAGGAAAGGCTCAGTTAGTTGTTACGTCATGGATTACAGTGACGTGTTGGCGGTGGCACAGTGATGGTGGGCATGAGTCTGTTTCTATGGTAACAGAGATCAATCTACAGTCTCGGCTCTTTGGTAAACCCCACCCTCTTTCGTTCACTGGTAACCTAGTCATGCCCATTTTCATCGGCACGAAACCTTTAATATTGGCATGGTAACATTTTAGGTTCATTTATTCACTTAGTAAGAAAAGAAAGGCCTAAACTTAACAGTTTACCAAAATGATAAACGATGTTTTCATGTAAGAAACCATATAATACTGGAAACAGTTTTTTTATTTTTTATTTTTTTAATACAAAAAAAAACTTCATTGTTACATTTTGAATTCTATAACAACAGGTTGGTAAACCTGATTTTGAAATCAAGAATTCGATTTAATTATATAACAACTAATCTAGCAACAAATTGGTAAAACCCATTTAGTTTGCTAACAATAGTAATGTTCAGATTTACAATTTCTGACAGCTTCTGACTGATCTAATTCCCTTCTCTTCACTCTCACACAAGCATACTCTCTCTCTATCTCTAAAACCTTACATCCGTATACATACTTCTGACATATTCTGCTAATTAAAAGTGAGAAACGGTTTGGGGATACATTGTGCTTTCAGACATATATAATGCATTTACACTTCCTTCTAGCTATGTTCAATTTCAGATTAAATTTTGATTCAAATGTTTAATTTCTACTCCTACTATATGAAGAGCAATTACGATCGTCTTAAAATTTGCAATATGCTTTTTCTGAATAAAGACATTTTGATGTCCTTTGTGTACGAAAACAAAAACAAAAAATTATTAAAAAATGTATGTACCTATGTGTGTGTGTAAAAAACAAACACAAAAACGAAAAACAATAGCGAAGCTCAAACGGTTATCGATAAATCGGACTCGAAATTCCCCGTGAAAAGGAGTCCAAACGACTTTCTGTTAGTATGCTATCTATACATTCATAGGTCTCGTATTACTATTTTTCATATCTTTTAATTTAATATTAACTACCTCTTACTTCTAGTAAACACGTTCGTTGTATTTTCTAACAATGGAAAATTTCGGACATTTTCTTTTACTTATAAGTTTTATTTGTTTTTATCTATTTGATATGTAATGATATTACATTTCTATTAATTATCTTGGTGACTGGCGCCCCTCTTGATGAGGCGCCTTTATGCGGTGCCCAACCCGACAGTTCATTTTATATCAACCTAAAATGGGTGCATCTTCCACCGGAAACATAAAAGATGTATATATATATACTCAATCTACAACTGAAGATTTAAATTATTGAATTTTTTTCCAATATATTTCATTGCATATTATCAATAAATTAAAAAAAAAAACAAAAAACCTATGCCGCAACAGCCCATGAAGGGCCAAGTCTTGTCAGACGGCGATTTGGATAGGGGGGCGTAAGGTAAGCACGCCGCAGATCCCACGCCGTTTAGTTCCAGCCTTCGCTACTAGATCAACACCGACTTTGCCCTCACGCGAATCGAACTCTGAATTCTCACACGAAAGGCGAGTGCGCTAGCACCTAGACCAACGCGTGAGGACATCAATAAATTAAAACTATATAAAAATGACATTTCAGCTGGAAGACTCCGTTACATTTTGCCGGAAAGGAGAAGTGCAAATAACCACTTTAGGGGTCATGGCATCCCGGTAGATATCCCAGCCTAACAACACGAACAACTGTTGTGGTGGTTGGTGTATCAACTGGAGTGTCATGGTGGGAGTGTATCAACAGCATTTGCTCTGTGCAAGTCTACGTTTATTATACTGTTCACCAAAAACATCCTGATGATGGGCGAGCGAACGCCCGAAACCGATCGATGACCACAAAATGAAGCAGGCTATACACGGAAAATGTCTCTAACACGAACAACATTTACACATTGACATCAACATCCCGATGACGCTCATAAGGTAGTTGATGATGTGTGCAACTATTTGGGTTTACAAGTTTTTTTACAATTAAGAGACGTCTACTTTGTAAAGGTTTTATAGCCGTGCTGCTTAAGCATCTAACTTCTAATGTCACACAACCAGTTATTCTTGGAAATACGTTTCAATAAATGAGATATATAAATCTGGGAGTTCTGTTTTATATAATTTTTTTAGAAAATAGTTAAAACAAATTTTTGAAAAAAAAGACGTGACGGAATATCCAATTTGACAGCTTTCTGTAATTTTTCGTTTGAGTTAGTCACGCTTTGCAGGAACATAGGGGACTATAACGTTGGAGTTGATTACAGGCATCGCAGGGTGAGAAACGTGCTCATATAAAGGGAGTTTGTAGTGCTTAAGGTTTTTGCCATTTTTTCCCCTTAATATAACTGTTTAGTTTGTTTAACTTTTTATCCTTATTAATGTAAATAGCTAGGAGGTTATAGTACAAACTGGAACTCCGTGTAAAAACTGTATATATGTATATATAATATTTTGAAATAAATGATTATTATGATTATTAGTCTGGTCTCAAAATTTGAATTTTCCCTAAACTTCTTATCCTTCGGTCTTGCCGTACAAATGAAGCGCCTCTCTTTTTTTCCTGTATCCTATCAATTACTGTTCCGCATAACACGACCTCCATCTCATTATTCCAAATTTACCTCGCGTCCTATTCTCATCGGGAATCCATTCAAACTAGGCAACTTTGTCCGTATCATTGTATTACTTGGCCGAAACAAACTAACTTTCCTCTTATTTGTCTTTCTCCAAAAAATCATCAACTATTCTCATTTTCTCTTTCACCACCTCGATCCTCACTCTGTCCATTCTAAGGATTGAACTTCGTCATAGATCCATTTCCACCATTTTACTATTTTACTTTACGTTTTAATCTCTGAAACGTTCCAGTTTCTGGTGCTTAAAAGAAGTTATACTTTATTGAATAAAGGATTCTTTGTTGATAGTGCCGTACTCCACAGCACAGGGTCTACGATCATTATTGAATAAAGTATTCTTTGCTGATAGTGCCGTACTCCACAGCTCACGGTCTACGATCTTTATTGAATAAAGGATTCTTTGTTGATAGTGCCGTACTCCACAGCTCAGGGTCTACGATCTTTATTAAATAAAGGATTCTTTGTTGATAATGCCGTACTCCACAGCACAGGGTCTACCATCCTTGTGACATTCTTTACTTCCTCAATCCGTCTCTGCCATCTCCATTCCTATCTTAGATTGCAAATATTTAAACTTTAATATACGGTTTTGCGTACAGGTGTGGGTTATAAAAACATTGAATCGGTGGAGAATTTTTCAGGAAATTTAAATTTAATTTGAAAAAATTAAGAATAAAAATAAAAGATTTATATACACTCTCGTTGAAAGTAAATTAATGATCTATTAAATATTAAAAATCTAATGTCCATGATTTATAAAAAACTACCTAGTAATTTACAAAACAAATTTTTAAATCCATTCAGTAATTAACTGAATGGGTAATTCATTAAAAAAAATAATCAAAGAACTTTTTGTTCTTCACTTTAGTATCGGTTAGTGAATTTTTTTTCTTTATTTCTGTTGGGAAGTATGTGCTTCCAAAGAAAAAAAACTGGCCCGATCACAAGACATCCTCTTAGTTTAGGTGTAAGAGAAAGAAAAAAGTACGTAAAGCGTTTAGTAAAGTTCCGGCTTCAGCCGGCGAAAGGAAATCGGTTTATCATAACCACTACGAGAACTGCCATAAAAGTTAAGTCAGTCGAGTGAATATTTCTCACTTCATTTTGACTTTCTCGTACTCTTAGTAAGAGGAAGTATTGTAATCGTGTCAAATTTTCGATATCGAGTTTTCACCGGAATATCCGTTTTGAGGTCTCCTGAGTCCAAAAAAGTGGTTTTTAGCAAATGACCTGTTGTGTGCGCGTCTGTGTGTATATGAACAAGCATAACTCAAAAACTAAAAATCGTAGAAAGTTCAAACTTGATATTCCGTTTAGGTATCACCATGGGATTCGACAGTTGGTCAGCGGTCAAAATTTCTCTACCGGAAGTACCACTTTACTGAATGTTTTTTTTTCACTTTTTTGCAATTTTCTAAAAAAATGACGCCAACGATTTTCTTTAAACTTGGTATATCAACTACACTTACAAAGATCTACAATTTTTATTTGAAACATTTCTCCGGAAAAATGCATTTAAGGGTACATTTAGGGGAGGTGGGTTGGTGGATTGTTCTCTAAAATGCTATTTCAGTTTACTATACAATTCTGTCATCTAAATAATATTAATTAGAATTAAATATGTTATTGAAATTCCAAGTTTGAAAAAATCGGATGACTAGAAGTGCGTTTTTATTGAAATGTATTTTTCAGTTTTCTGATATTTTCGCGAAAACCGGTCCAACGATTTTCTTTAAAGTAGGAATGTGTACTATATATATATATATATATATATAAAGAGCTACAACTTTTATTTGAAACATTTCTCCTGATAATGTCATTTAAGGGTGTTTGGGGGGGGGGGGTATGTTTTTTCTCTGCTATCATAATTGATTATACAATTCTACCATCCAAATAAAATTAATTAGAAATAAATAGATGGCCAAAATTCCGAGTTTCAAGAAAACTAGTAAATTAGAAGTGCGCTTTTACTAACCAGTTTTTCAGTTTTCGACGAACTACGACGAATTTCATTAAATGTGTACATAAACTCTAAAATTTGTCAATTTCAATTTTGAAAACTGGAGTAAGAGAGGGTTTGTTTGAGTGTTTCACACAAGATTTTTTTTTTTTTTTGTTTCAGTATATATTTCTGTTTCTTAGCCGTGAGTAAGTAATAGTTTATATTGATTGAAAAAATTTTGTTTTGAATACTTAATATTATTATAAATATTAATTATTTCTTCATTTATTCAACTTCCAAAAACAATAAATTTCATCATGTCCTTACCAGACTTCGCTTCAAGTTAATAAAAAAAAATTGTCTAGTAATTTAATACATTATATCAAACAAAAACAAAAATTTGTTATAATAGACTTACACAACTTTCTCTTACTCCAGTGTTCAAGCAAAATTGTAATTGACAAATTTTATAGTTAGTATACCAAATTTAATGAAATTCGTCGGTGTTTTTATGGAGAAAATCGCAAAAATTGGAAAAAAAAAAAAAAAAACTGTTCAATAAAAACGCACTTCCGGAAATGTTTCAAATAAATGTTGTAGCTCTTTGTATGTGTAGTTGATTTACAAAGTTTCAAGAAAATAGTTGGACCCATTTTTTGTGAAAAGTGCAAAAAAAGTAAAAAAGAAAAACATGCAGTAAAGTGGTAATTCCGGTTGTGGAATTTTGACAGATAACTTACCCCATGGTGATACCTAAACGGAATATCAAGTTTGAAGTTTCTATGATTTTTCGTTTTTTAGCTACGCTGTTCACATATATACATACACATTCAGGCCATTTTCTAAAAGCCACTTTTTGGTGGACTCAGGGAACCCCGAAACGGATATTTCCAGTGAAAACTCGTTATCGAAAATTTGATACGATTATGTAATGACATAGCAATATCAAAGCCTTCACAAAATATAACAAAAGGAAAGAATAATTTATAACTAGTGGCCCCACAGCCAGCCGCTGCCTTTTCAATACAAAGGTATCACAGACAAGCACCGATAAAGCCTTGTCTATTGAACAGAAGCCACCTGGTCTTTGAAAGTCGCCGCTGGGCGACCAAATCTGGCCACTGACCTGAATCACTGGTCGCCGACCTAACCAAGGTCGCACGCTAATAGAGATGTCTTAGTGTGAGAACTTACTTACACACTTGACAGTGTGTGAGTAAGACTAATATAAACTTCGTCCCACTGGAAGAGGGGATCATTATATCATCGAGCATTATATCATCATCATTATACCAGTAGCCACATTATTATATCAGTATCATTTTACAGCAGCAGTTATACTTGAGTTCCGAGCGCGTCCCTATACAAGGTTTCACTTATAATTATTTTCATAGTTGCGCATATTAGTTTATTTATTATAATCATTTTAAATTATTTGTTATTTAACTCTTAAAATTATTTATTTACTTTTATCAAATCATATTAATTGTAGTTAACATTAGGCTTATTCAAATTATTGTTAAAATATATTCTATTTTTATAAATTCAGTGTTAGTAATTCAAGCAATAACTCTCTAAACTAACTTCCGCCTAATAAATCCCTCTTCAAGACATCTAACTTCATACCTCAGGAATCACGACAATTGATTCCACTACAATTACAATACTTCCTCTTACTAGGAGTAATGAGAAAGTAATAAAAGATCTGATGATTCCATTCCATTTTAAACATATTACTTTGTCCTATATTTGTTGTTATTTTTTTCCTAGGACGAAGAAATAAATAAGGGATAAAATTAAATCAATAGAAAAAAAGAAAGGAAGAAAGTTCTGCAGAATGTTGTTACGCACATAGAACTGATATAATCTTCTACTGAAAACTTTCAAAATAACAAGGCAATAAATAACTTGTTCGACTGGAAAAGTTTATTCATAATATTCATTCATAGTTATGAGAAAATCTCATTAAAGTGATTATTCCAATGCTTTATTATGTTCACAACAAACCGCTAAAAATGGTGACAATTTCACAACATTAAAGGAAAACAAAAAATATCTGTTGCGAAACATTGACACGACTTTTTGTGTTAATATAATTAATAATTACGTAATATATTGAATGTAATTATAAAATTGACAATGTTTCTTAAAACTTGTATGACTTTCTCTTACTCCTAGTAAGAGGAAGTATTGTAATCGTGT
Source organism: Triatoma infestans (assembly GCA_011037195.1). Lineage (NCBI taxonomy): Eukaryota > Metazoa > Arthropoda > Insecta > Hemiptera > Reduviidae > Triatoma > Triatoma infestans. Next base: position 12,930 of record JAAEAF010009826.1, read on the forward strand.
CAAATTTCCGATATCGAGTTTTCACCGGAAATATCCGTTTTGAGGTCCACTGAGTCCAAAAAAGTGGTTTTTAGCAAATAGTCTGTGTGTGTTTGTGTATGT
>JAAEAF010009827.1:0-30406 GCA_011037195.1 Triatoma infestans
AAAAAAAATAAATAAATATAAATAAGTGATCAAATTAGAAAACCCAGGTTCCGTTATCTCGAATACAGTGAAAGTTCCTATCTCTTTTCTAGCATAGGAAAAGGGTAAAAATCCAAAGCCGCAGATTTATTATGGTTGTAGAAAAAATACAACCTTCAGGGTTACTTCGCTGTAATCATTCATATATATATTTACTCCCCTTACCCTCCTTTTTTTTCTTATTTCTCAGAAAAAGTAAAAAAGTTGTTAAAGTGAAAAAAAAAAAAATACGTTATCATGGCGACCCCCTTTTTTAATAACTTGTCCGCTGTGGAAAGAAAATGGAGTGAACTTTAGCCTATATTTTCCACCCACTCTCTTTGTGAAACTAGAATCTCACACACAGAGAAACATATCAAATGGATTCTGATCGGGATTTTTGGAAGCTTTTTTTTAATTTTTGGTGATGTGTATTTGTTGTTTCTGTTTTTCTAATTTGTTTAGTGGTTGAGTGCCTCTGTCTGGTTAATCTGAGAGTAATTTTTTTGAATCAAAACTACAACATTGCTAGTCAGTTCAGATTTTTTTCTTCCTGTTTTAAAAACAATTAATGATGGAAAAAATATTCTCCTTAGAACCCTACCCAGATCTTGAAAGAAAGAAAGATTTGGAAAATTTGCTGTGGAAGGGATGCGTCTTATATAGTGGAAACGCTAGTAAATATTAACTAGACAGTTCAATAAGACTTTAAAAAATAAATTATTATAATTCATGTAGGGTATCCGAAGGCGCGAAATCTAAACCAAAATGTCCCCCTTATCCCCCCGGAGGAAAAAACTTTCTATCCGAAAATGCCCCCCAGCAATCTACTGGTCTGGTTACAATACCTTAAGATATCTCTAAACTCCAACTCCCCCAAGCATTCCCTTGAAAGTGTTGCTCTCTAAAATAAGGGGAACCTAGTATTGGCGAAACATGAATACTGACCTAGGTTAATGATAATACAATTTCTTCAACTCCTTCGTCACAATTCTGACTAGACGCCCTTCCTATTTCATGTAAATGACTAGCTACCCCAAGCGTGTCCCGGTAATATACCTACGAGACCCTCAATTTTATCCTACTTAGGGGAGAAGATACTCAAGTCTCCCTGTCTCATATTTTCTTTTATAAATCATTTATCCTGGCGGTGTCTCTCCAATGCTTACAAAAAAATTCTATTACTGAAAATACAAGTACACGTCAATATTCAATACAATTTTATTTACAAATTTTTACATACATATTTACAAATGACATTGAAGTTCCAATGTGATAAACATTACACCCTTCAATTCAAAATAAAACTGACATATTGAAGGATACTTCTAATTCTTTTGTGTCTGTATGTAATTGTTCTGTCATAGTTTCCAATTTCGCGGCAAAGGGGGGTTTGTGCGGCAGTCTAAGGATGTCAGAAGTTTTAGTAGTCTATTTTTGATGTAGTTGTGTACAGTTTGTGTTGAAGTTATCTTGTGTAAGTGGGTGACTTTAGTGTAGCGTGGTAAGTCAGTCGCGAGTCTAAGAAATTTGTTCTGTATAGTCTGTAATTTTTTGATATTGGTGGCACAGGTTAGGCTCCAGGCAGAGGAAGCGTATAGCAATATCGGCCTGATTACAGTTTTGTAGAGTAGAAGTTTGTTACGGACAGTCATTTTGGAGTCACGGGAGAGTAGAGGAAAGAGTAGTCTGATGGCCATCTTACTTGAGTTGACTTTGTCCTGTATGTGAGTGGTAAAGTTTAGTCTGCTGTCTAGAGTTATTCTAAGATATTTAACTCTGTTTGTCCATGGTATAATGGTGTTGTTATATTTGGTGAGTTTGTTGATTATGGGTCTGCGTTTTGTAAACAGGATGGCGTTGGTTTTGTTGTGGTTAATTTTGATTTTCCATTTTGTACAGTACTTTATTTTGTCTATTGAAGTTGTAAGTCTGTTGGTGATCGTGTCAATTCTCCAGGAGTGTGTGTAAATAGCGACATCGTCAGCATAGAGGGCTAAGTTGACGTGGGCAAGTTTGGGAAAAGGATTTATGTAGGTGATGAATAGGATAGGACCTAGGATTGAGCCTTGGGGAACGCCGGCTTTAAAAAATTGCTCACTTTTTAGTTTCTCTAGGATGCATGGCTCCAAATTTCCATCTTTATGTGGCAAATACTTTCTGAAATATTATTAATAATTGTTAACATATTGCTAATGTATTTTCCATAATTGTTCAAACTAAATAGATCACATTGTAAAAAGTTAGTAAGTGTAATTTTTTTACGGAGATAGGAATTCATTACGAATTACATAATTGAATGATTTTTTATAATTTATGGCATATTTAAATGAAAGAATCATACAAGAAACACTGACACAATTTCCACTTACTGCTTACGTATAAAATGACGTCGAAAGCAAAAGACAAAATTACATGAATTACAAAATGATCATGAAACCCCTTTAGTCATGCAGGATGCAAGGTTACACAGTTCAATAAGATTTAAAAAAAAAAAGAAGATTATATTAATGATGGGTGCGCGGGACCCAAGTCAGTATATGCATTCCATCAATCAAGCATTCTACTTCCTATCGTATTCAATCTTTGCAATCAAAAATCCTCAGAAAAATTACCAAATGCCCTTCTACCTTTCCAAACTAACCCATTCATACTAACCTCATAATCCCTTTTGTCCATCAGCTAATAAAATCGTTTTATAAAAAAAAAATGGCCATGTGTGCACGCACCACCATTCCTAACTTTCTTATCCAAAGGTTTTTATCATTCACTATACCAAACTACCATCCTGGAAATGTCGCTGACACTGCAATAACACCTTTCTTCTGGTTAACATATCCACCGACAATTAATAAAACGCTTAGAGTGCACCTCCGTTCGGTGGCATGAACTAAGAAAATTTTCGTGCACCATATTTCCCTGTTGAATTTTACCTATTGTACGTGTTGTATTATTGTGAATGCCTTCATAAATAAAAAAATATTTAGAGGTGTTTTACCCCTGCAAATTGCAGATTGTTTTATTCACACGATATTCTTTTACTGCGGTTAATATATTATAATGCATAAAATGACTAATTTGTCCTAAATTAAAGTAGAGTGGAAACAAGTAGGTAGAGGAAGTTTATCTGGTATTTTATCCATCGTAGCATGCATATTCATTTGGTTCCTGTTTTGGATTTTCATCTATCGTCAGAGCAAATTCACCAAGTTCGTGTAGAGACTTCACTTCAACGTAATGTTTCTGTTACACTCACCCTTGTTTGTTTGTTGTTTGTATGCATGTCAACATACATTCATCTACATATTCAAGAAGAAGTTTTAATTACATTATAACCCAGAAGAGAGTGCCAATCACATTGAACTAACTTCACATTTTTTCAATTCAATTTTTTTGGAAAAGATTTAAAAATAAAGGTGATAGGTACAGATAGTATTGCAAATTTACAGAAAACCGTTATAGTCGTTTTCTAGAATATTCCAAAAAAAAAAAAAAAACTCAGTGGTCGATTCTGTAAAGATACACTTCCAGATTAACAGATTTTCTTCAAATTTGGAATACTAGCAATATTTCTATTTATATTATATAGGTGGCAGTAACATTCATTGTACTAAAGTGGTGATACTTTAGAGGATACCTAAATGTTAAGATACCTCCCTTTTAACCATAAAAAAATCAGTTCTCTCAGAAAAATGTTTCAAATAAAAATAATAGGTAGATATATGCAATGTTTAAAGAAAATTATTGAAACTGTTTTTGAAAAAAATTACGAGAAACTGAAAAAAAATAAACATTCAGTAAAGTTATACTTCCGGTTGATAGATTTTGCCCAAACCTTCGTGTCAGATGCGGAAGTAGTACCCAAACGAAATACCAAGTTTGAGCTTAGTGAGAAAATCAATATCAATTAGAAAATTATTTAAACTTAGCAATAATTTGCATAATTATTACGTAATTTAAGTAATATAATTAATTAATAACCTTCTGATAGGAATTTGAAGGCTTTTGTCTTTGGTCATTCCTACTCCACAGTCCGGTTAAGGACAGGATAGGGGGAGGGTCTCCAACTAGGGGGTGCCACAATAGATCCTTGGGGTGTCGCGGTGGCATAGGCTGAATAGCCAATTCCCCCGGTAGAATCTATCTATCTATCATTCCTACAGGGTTAGGTTGCCTTCTAGGGAAGATTGGTTAACCCTGGGGTTCGTCTGGGGTGATTCCCGAGAATTATCTCCGATGCTACACGGACGGTTCCGGGATGGTTGGTAGGTCTGGGGCTTCCTTCTATTTTGAGACGGGAGACCATTTGGTAGAGCCTCTTGGTGAGTGGGCCACCGTTTTCCAGGCTGAGGTTGATGCAATTCTTTGCTATATTTAGGATGAGAGGGTGCGTAACACTAATTTTTAAAAGGTGTTTGTATCTGCTCGGACAGCCAGGCTGCGTTGAAGGCGCTTAATTGTCATGTGTCTTCACTTCCAGATTGGTGTTGGAATGTTCTAAAAGACTGGAAGATCTTTCTTCATTAAAGGATGTGCTTCTGGTCTGGGTTCCAGGTCATATGGGAATTTTTGGTAATGAGGAGGTGGATAGGTTTGCCAAATTAGGTGCCTCTCTCCCTTTCATTGTCCAGAGCCTGCTGTTGGTGTGTCTTCTGACACATGTTTGTCGGGCTTTAAGACGTGGATGACCTCACAGCACGGCAGTCATTTGTCGGCAGTCTAAAATGCTCATTGGGGGCCCGGACGGAGCTTTGAGTAGGGTCCGATGTCTTTCACGTACCTCCCTCAGACATCTGGTTGGATTCCTCACTGGGCATTGTGGTTTAAGGATACATCTCTATATAATGGGACTCGTGCCAGACCCCTTTTGTAGAGTTTGTGAGACTGAGGAGGAAACACCCATGCATCTGATGACGAATTGTTTGGGTTGTGAGGAGATTAGGTTTAGGACCTTCGGCCGGAATAGGATATCGGTAGAGGATCTTAAGCTGTGTCCTTTTAAGGTTTTGGTCCGATTTGTTCGGTCTGTGGTGAAACTTGGATTTTCGTTCTAGTCCCAGTGGTTGTTATTCTTTAGGGGTAGCTATATGGACCCTGGGAGGCTTTGGATAGCGTAGGGTTTGCCCTCCTCTTCTGTGAATAATAATACCTTCATTAATATGGTAATAATATTTCTGCTTTAATATGTATATTTGTAATTATAAATTTATTAGATACGTATGTAAAATTGTCATTATATGTAAAGCACGCTTTAATAACTTCAAGTACCTCAAAACACGGTTTTTCCAGTGAAAACTATAGATCATGTCAAATAAAGTGTCATCAGATTTATTTATGTATAATTACACAATTATATTTTTAATAGATTTATCAATATTTTATATATAATTGAAACATAACTTATAAGGAAACATAAAGTTTTATATTATTATTCATTGGCTATTTTGTTTGTTTATGCTTTATTAAAACATTATAACGATTGAAACTTACCAATATAATATTAGTAACAATATTTAACGGCCGGCCCGCCCTTCCCCACACGTACCAATAAAAATGTGTATCGCGCGCAAATGGGTGCCCACGTTTGTGAGAATGGTCTGTACGTGATGTGTAAAAACATACCATATATACGTGTGTAGATTTTTATTGTAAACGTTTATTTATTTTTGTAGAGAATCTTTATATTTTCATTTTTTTAATAAATATATGTAGATATTTGTCAATCAGATTTATTTCAAACAAATTTTTTCTGATTTTAACATAAAAATTTCTAAATTCTATTCTTTCAAACTCAGAAGTCATCAAAATGTGTATTTTCGGGGAATACTCAATTTTTATAAATTTTGTATTTGATTTCTAAAGTTTTCAACCAAGTAACGATTTCAAACTAAAGAATCTAAAAAAGTTTTGCACAATGGAAAAAATTGTTTATGATTCCTACTTTCTAATTGATTTTTAAGATTATTAAGTTTTCTGATAATCTTATTTTTTCACATTCGAATTAAAACAAAAACCACCCTTCACAATCTTCACATCCTTACACCATCACATTAAAAAAAAAAAATCTGGTGTGAAACACTCACACAATCTTCTCTTATTCCAGTTTTCAAAATTAAAATTGACAAATTTTATAGTTAGTGTACAACACATTTAATGAAATTCGTCGGAATTCGTCGAAAACTGAAAAACTGTTCAGTAAAAGCGCACTTCCGGTTTACTAATTTTCTCGAAACTCAGAATTTTGGCCATCTATTTATTTCTAATTACTTTTTTTTGGATGGTAAAATTGTATAATCCACTATGATAGCACTTTTGAAAAAAACATAACCCCCACCCCCTTAAATGACATTATCAGGAAAAATGTTTCCAAATAAATGTTGTACCACTTTATATATGTATAGTACGTATTCATATTTTAAAGAAAATCGTTCCAGCCGTTTTCGACAAAAATACCAAAAAACTGAAAAATACATTTTAGTAAAAACGCACTTACGGTCATCTGATTTTTTTTCAAACGCGGAATTACAACAATATATTTAATTTTAATTAATATTATTTAGATGACAGAATTGTATGGTAAACTGAAATAGCACTTTAGAGGAAAACCTAACCCCACCTCTCCCCCCCATAAATGCCCTTAAATGAATTTTCCCGGAGAAATATTTTAAATAGAAGTTGTAGCTCTTTTTATGTTTCCTTGATATGACAAGTTTCAAGAAAATCGTCCAAGCCATTTTTGAGGAAATCGCAAAAATGTAAAAAAAAAAAAAAAAACAACTAAAAAAGTGATACTTCCGGTTGAGGAATTTTGACAGATGACCCATTGTCGGATCCCATTGTGATACCTAAACGGAATATCAAGTTTGAACTTTCTACGATTTTTCATTTTTTGAGCTATGGTGTTTCACATACGAGTACATAACACACAGACAATTTTCAAAAACCACTTTTTTGGACTCAGTGGACCTCAAAACGGATATTTCCGGTGAAACTAGATATCAAAAATTGGACACGATTACAATACTTCCTCTTACCAGGAGTAAGAGAAAGTAAAAATCATGTGTGAGACACTCACACACGATTTTCTCTTACTGTGATTTACATAGTTATAATTGACTCATTCTGTTCTAACATATAATTCTTACTAGATGTTTAGTTGTCGTCAATTTACATGAATGGGAGTGTCTGAACGATATAAAAGGACCATTTCGAGGAAATATTATCTCACTCTCTCTCACAAACTCTCCCTTAAATTGATATCTTCGGAAACATTTTCAAACAGAATTGGCAGGTCTCAGTTAACACGTTTAATGAAATCCGTGCACTTTTGGTCAACCGATTTTCTTCAAACTCGAAATTTTGGTAACAAATTTAATTCTAATTAATATTATATAGACGATACAATCGTATAATAAATTGAAATAGCACTTTAAAGTCCTACACTTAGCTTAAATGAATTTTCCCGGAGAAATGTTTAGAGTAAAAGTTTTAGATGTTTGTAAATGTGTTGGATATACCAAGTTTAAAGAAAAATGTCAGAGCCATTTTCGAAAAAATGCTAGAAAGTAAGAAATCCATTCAGAACGTTTCCGGTTAAAACTTCGATATCGAAAATTTGACATGATTAGAATACTTCCTCTTAAAAGCAGTAAGAGAAGGTAACAGAGCATAAAAAAATAACAGAGACCTTACACAATATGAGTTCACGTTGATACATTTTTTTTTTTTGTTTAAATTTATACCCTGTATCTAAGTTGCAACGTGCATAGAATATGTTTTTACGATTTTCAACAATTCCAGAACCACCCCAAAATACCCCCCAGAACCTCCTCCCCAATTACCCTCCCGTCTCCCTCACTACTCTGCTATGAAAAACATTCGTTCGCTTTTTCATGAGAGAAACGTTCGTTTTTTACCATATAGGTAGGTGCCTTACTACAAAAAACGTATTCTACGTTAAAAATATTTTTCCTACGCCATAAGTTCGGCTATTCAGGCTATTTTGCGTCGAGCGGCCCAGTACTTAGGCTGCGCTGGCGATTGATGTGGTTCGTTTAGTTGGATATTCAGAGGGGCACGTGAGAATAATTTTCGGACTCGACCAACTTCACACCCCACTCCTAAAACAAATATACAGTAAACTTTCGATTATCCGGGCTAATGGTGGGAAGAGGCGGCACGTGTTATCCGAACTATAATTATTTATTTCTAAAGTACAACATATTATACATTTCTAAGGCAGACAATTATTTTAACATGTTTAATGCTCCTTATTAATCTGTGATTTTGGTTTGTTTGCAGGAATCTTTTAATGATTTTTTATTATCAGTTCGAATTTTTCGAAGAGCTACTATGTCGTTATACTCGAATTCCCATTAGTCGATGTACTCCAACAAACTGTCAACAGAATTCAGGGCCGTGTTGTGACTACGATTGATAATTTCTTCTCCACTTTCAGCTTCATTCTCTTGCTCTTCTGGTTGAATGAGATCGGAAATAATATCCGCCCCCATCATTATTTGAAAACCTCCATCATATAAAAACATGTTCTAACCACCCTTCAAGATTTTCTCTATCAACATTTTCAAAGCCATCTAAATTTGGCATTAACTCACTCATTTCAGATACTATTTTACTTGTCTCGAGCTCGGTAGAATCCAAAAAAATCACCTTCCACATTTCGTAGAATTTTCCTCCACGATCGAACGTGTGTTATTGGCTTTATTTTGTTCCAAGATTGAGTTACACCATTTCTCGCATCCAGTATTGTCATTTTTTTCCAAAATTTAATCAAATCATCACCTTCATTACAAAGGCTTTTAATAAGGTCATTGCGGTAATGTCGTTTCATTAATGAGATAACCCCTTGATCCATGCGTTGAATTTTTAAATTAAATTCATGCACGGGTAATCCGCAAACCGGATAATCCACACACGGATAATAGGGTGTTTACAGTATGTTTGATTTTACTATTGAGACCGCATAACAGTTGGGTATTGCAGGTATAGCATAAACAGAAAGTAAAATACTTTCTGGTATTTTGTCAATAATATGCATGCATATGTTTCTCTTATTCCTGACCGCTTTCGGATTATTTTCATCTATCGTCAGAGTAAATTTATCAAGTACGCGTAGTGTTTTTACTTCAACGTAATGTTTCTGTTGGACTCTACACTTATTGCTTGTTGACTATACGTCAACATTCATATGTGGGGAATAATAAACTGCACTACAAAATACGTCCATGTAACGGCACATTCAGCGCGACTAAAGCTGTTGCAATTTAACTACAAAATATGTACTTAGCGCGACAAATTAAGTGTTTTCTAATAACAATAATTGGTATTGCAGCTAATTATGTTGTCCGCACAGAAGAAAAAAAAATGTTCTTTTAATTAACTTATCAGTCTAATTCTTATCTGATAATGACTTATCAGTCATTTTCTATCAATTTTTTTGATAATTACACAAAAAATAATACAGCAATCAGTTGGCTAGTCTTTATTGTTTCACTCTTTCGTTATTTTCCGGCGAAAAAAGAATAATTATTCTGAAAAATAGTGTTTAAAAAAAATAAAGTAAATTAAAGTGTAAAAGTCGTACACACGACACTGTCCATCACCGGACAGTGAGCTGTGGAATATTGTTTTGTTGTACCGTATATTCAGTTCCTGTTATAAGTATTACGATAACAAAAATGCATAACATAAACTAGTAAAATAGACGGGATAAATATAGCAAAACACAAGTAACATAAAGTACGAATGCAAATGCGATACCTCCCAGCGTTGGAATTTCATATTTTTTCGTTCATTTAAATATTTTATTTTGTTTTGGTTATGAAACTATAAGTTCGTCGTGTAAGTATTAAATTTGTCGTATATTTAGTTGTGATTGTTTTTTTTCTGATGTTCCTTACTCCAGATTATTTGTCTTTCAAATGGCACCTAAAAGATATATTCACGATTCAAAGGGAAAAGATAAAGGGTCTAATTAACTGTCCGTATGCATTATTAGCCCTTAATAGGGTTTAATGGTCTAAAGAGGTAAAGCAATATAAATGTCAAGGTAAAAAGTAAATGAAAATAAATTTTACAATTCAATATATTAACCACCTTTTATTGTGTGTACTTAATATGTCGGGTGGTGATGGGAAATAGAAATTAAAGTAGCCTAGCGATACGGAGGTGGTGGAAACGCCAGCCAGTGAATAGAGAATCTATCCGCTTGGGTAGAAGAGTGCAAAACTAATTTGTGCTCGGCCCAGAGAAGCGATTTATAAAATTATAACGGCTTTATGTGAGAAGAATGCAATTAGCAAAACTCTGCTTGCTCCTGCTGTTACGTAATTGCCCCAGATAAATCACAGCTTGGTGAATTCATTTTTAATACTTAGCTGTGGAAGATAAAAATATGGCGAACAGGCCAGGCCCTTTCTTGGTTTATTCCCCCCCCCCCTTAATGCTGGCCTCAAATCACCTCCACACACACACACACACACACACACATACCCTCAGACTCACACTGACACACTCCTTCGTTTTTCCTCTACTATAATACTTATATGTACTGAAACGGCCGCAAGATTCAAGCATCTCGAGATCCTAGAGCAATAACTATACCTAAGAGAGGACGTCAGCGGTTGTGTGAGAGGATGTAGGCGTAACCCTATCGTATATAACTTAGTGCAGTGCCCCCCATAAACGACTATATATACATATACACACACACACACACACACACACATATATATATATATATATATATAATAACCTGAAAATACAGTATTAGGTTTTAGATCGCCAATGGAGGAAAAGCTGTGTAACTTATGTACGATTACAATCATAAAAATTCAGGAATAGTTCTATTTATTTTATTTTATTTTTTTGTAAAAGGAAATTTGGCAAATAGTATCAAATTCTTAAAAATGAATTTTCATTGGAAATACATTTTTGAAGTCCACTGAGTAAGAAAGCGTTGTGTATGAATGTGTGATGGATGCAAGAAATATATAAAATATATTTAATTTGAAAAATCAAAATTATGAGAAAAATGCGAGCTTGTTACTAAAAAGGGTAACCCAGGTAGAAGAAGTACAGTTATAGGAAGAGTTCATGAACCTTGATAGCATAGCATTGTCTACCCCCTTCTTTTCACAGGGAAGATTTGAAATAACAATTAGAAGATATTCCTTCAATATAGACTGGACTCTGCCTTCTAACAATATAGTCTGTTGTAGACACAGAAGCAGAACACTTCACGAATCGCTATCTTAGAAACAGTGCAGTTCCACAATATATTAATAAGTTTATAATATGTTGCAAATAACTTGTAGTTATTATTTTATTAGAATACTCGTATACTTATTGTTAGCAGTGGTGACTACTTTCTTATTTCTGATACTACACTCTTAAATATATATACTTACAAGCCCCTTTTACTAAACCGCTCGTGCTATACCAGCTACTACTACAAACACACAAGCTACTTCAACACAGCACACCAATTACATTTCAAATGCATGACTTATATGTGTTTGTGTATGTGTATATGTTCTTAAAAACAAAAAGAGTGCAGTAATCCATATTATTATTTTTAAAATTGGATTTTTTTAAATTTTTTCCAATGTAAGAGTCTTCTAAACTTTTTCTAATGTTCTAAGGGTAATCTAATGTAATTCTAATCGTACAAATTTTCAAAATTTAAGTTTTTACCAAAAATATATTTTGTTTTCTCTTACATTTCTGCTTCTCTAGTAAGACGAACATTCTGAATGTGTCAAATTTTTGACATTATGTTTTTATCGGAAATACATATATTGGACGTCCCGTGAGTAAGAAAAAAATGTTTTTAGCGAATCTCTTGTGTGTGAACAACCGGAAGTAGTACTTTTCTGAATGTTTTTTTTTTTTTTCATTTTTTTCACAATTTTCTCGAAAATGGTTCCAATGAATTTCTTTAAAATCTTTAATGTTAGCTACACACATAAATAGTTATCACGTTTATCTGCAACATGTTTCCGGAATAATTAATTTTTCTGGAGAAAGAGTTAGCGTTCCATTTTAGTAAAATGTGCCTTTATAATATTTAATATACATCAGAGATATTTTCCATGATAACCTGCTTCTTTTTTGTGATCATCGACCGGTTTTCGGGCGTTCGCCCAATCATCAAAACAGTGTGATAACATAGACTTGTATAGAGCCATTTTAATTGACACATGTTGACCACAAAAAGAAGCAGGCTATCATGGAAAATAACTCTTATGATCTTTCCAGCTGTGCGGAACCAAACCACAATAAATGTTAATATACATTGAAAAAAAAACAAGTGGCTAGAATTTCAATTTTGAAGAAAGTTGGTTAAACGGAAGTGCCACTTTTTCAGAATAGATTTTTGAGTATTTTGGGGGGGGGGATTTTTTGGAAAAGAGACTACAACGATTTTCTTTACACTTGGAAAGCTAACTGCACAGATATCTATCATTTTTATTTTGTACATTTTTTTCCGAAATAAACTTCAAATGTTATATGAGGTTGTTTCAAGATTATTGGTTGCTCTTTTCTGGTCTATAGTGTAACCATTCCCATTCACAACCTTGCTGGGTAGGTACTTGGCCCCCTCTCCCACTAACTACCTTCATATTAATATTTGGTCAAAGAGTAAACTATGAAGTTTAGAAAAAAGAATTGTTATTTTTAATATATAATTTTATTAACAAATAGTGAGATAAAATCGTGTGAGTGTTTCATACCGGATTTTTTTTTTTTTTTTTGAGAAGGAAAGATATATTTCTAATGAGTTATTGTATCTCTTAAAAAACATCGAAATTGCAGAAAACCCAAATTAATATTCCATATAGTTAATCACCATAGAATTCGACAAGGTTCAAATCGGTAAAAATCCGTCACTCGGCGATATCAACTTGCCTTACTGAACGTGTTGTGTTTGTTTTTTTATTTTTTAAATATCTCAGTGTTTTCTATTGATTTTCTTTGATATTTCGTAAAAGAAAAAAAAAAAAAAGGTAGGGTAAAGCTGGGAAAAATGACTCACATTTTAAAGTTATGCCATTGTATTAAATAATACAAAACATTTAAATATAGGAGATATATTAAAGAGATAATGCTTATAAAACATATGCCAACTACTACTATCTACAAAAAAATGTTATTTTTCAAAATAAAGACATACTCATTTATTCCAGAAACAAAATACAAATCCACTACATTTGGCCGTCTCTCCTATTATGGTATAGGATAGATGGCCCAACCACATAGGTAGGAGACCTCTCCTCTATGAAGGAAACATGGCTGATCGACATGAAACTTGGTAAACACTATATCTACGAGTCAAACTTTAACGGCAGCAGGAAATCTTTCATTTCAATTGCAATTAATATAGTATATAAAAACGAAAAAAAATTTACTATGCGTTATGAAAATTCAGGTATTCACCAATATAGCTGATGCGTATTTATGTGCATCATACACAAAATACGTGTACGTAGAACACAGAAGAATACACAAAATAACTGAAGAATTTTGCCATACGTTCGCTTCTGATCTCTCTACTCCTGGACTAGCTTCCATGACGCCACGTGGTGGCAAAAAAGAGAAGCAAAACGTGCGTCTTCTCTCCTACCCCGGTCTTCTCCCCTAGCTTCACCCTATACATATATAAGCCTATTACTTTTATTTAAATAATTTTGCTAAGGGAAACTGAGGAAGTTACAATGTTTAATCATTTCTATAAATCGACATTTCCTAAAAATTTACGGTTATGTAGATGTAGATTGTTGCAGGGGATTATCGTGAAAGATCTATTATGCCCCCCGGAGCCTTCTCAGTGCATTGGCGGCCTCCAAGCAGTGTTTTCTGGCTGCAGACAACATTGCTCATCACCATAGAGTGAGTTGTAGAGGGTCCTAGGAAGAGAAAATCTAAGGGTAGATGCTGTATTCGAACCCACGATCTCCGCGTTGCTAGTCCAGCGTACTACCACTCAGCTAATTCCTTCCTTCTCCCTTGGCTGACGCCAATTAACTAGGGACGGAGATCCTAGTTTGTAAATTGTGTTTCTCCTTGTTTGTAAGATGTAGAGTGTATGTAGTTTAAGTGCATTGTGTACTGTTCTGACGAAATACATGGAGTACTGAGCTGTGGTAATCCGTGGGGGTCGCTACTCCCCAAGTAACTGCATGCAACAGATATCCCTTGCAGGCAAATTTACGGTTATACTAACAATATAAATATCAAGATGCAGTAAATGCTTTGTTACAATTTTGATTTTTTGAAGAAAATCGATTCACAACCAATATGGTTTGTAGGAAGTGCTGCTTCGTGTTTTTACAATTTAGTCTTCATAAAATCACAAATGCAAATCTTCATCATCTATATTTATAAGAATTTTAGGCCAATTAAAGTGTTAATATGAACTCTACTAATTACGAGATTATTTGTCAATTTGAATTTAAACTAATTAAGTACAATTTCCATTATTAATTAAGTACAGTAAACAGGAGTAAGATTTAAAAAGTTTTTCATAACATTTCATTTTTTTTTTTTAAAGTAACGAATAGATTATAATCTAACCGGAATAAAATTAGCAATAGTATTTGCCATGTATAAAGTCAAAAAACAAAAAAAAAAAAAGGGAAGTTGCAGGATGCTGCTACTGTTTCCTCTTAACAGTTACTCTAAGTTCCGGACCATTTATTCAAACCTAGTATCCATTTCCGTTTGTTCTCGACCATATTGTTAATTTATTGTTCTTTTTATATTTGGTATATGTTCTTATTTTTTTGTACAAATTAACAATTAATTGTTTTAAATAAAATCATGAAAAGTCCCCCCCCAACCACATAATGCTAATTTCTCTTCAATTTTTATATTATACCATGGGTTGATTAAATAGTTTTGTAAAATTTACTTTCTATATAAATTATAAGATAACATGAATATATGAAATGAGAAGCAGAAGATAGACTGCACTTTGGTAGCAACTTTCTATGGTTTCTAGCAAACAGAATGTGGCAAATCAAGTCCATAAGTCCATTCAGGTTTGTCTATTACTACAAATATACATCTGTCTTTTCAGTTCCGTAAGTAATTTAGATCGTCTTCCTGAGAAGTCTATAAAGAGGTTTTGCTCTTTGCTTTGCTCTAGACATTGTTTGCCTATAAAGTATGGTATACGGGTTCGTCGTGAGTTATTTGTCTATGAAGAGGCCAAAGATTGATTAAAATAGAAAGAGTGACGATAGGATGATTATATTCCGATAATTTGCTTCAATTTTGAATTATTATGAAATTCAGAGTTTGAAGGAAAGGATTTTGAGTTTCGGTCTTTTTTTAACCAAAAATAAAAAAAACTTAAATTTTTGCCAACGTTTCGACAAATATATTGTCTTTTTCAAGGCCTACAACATATAAATACAATAGGTTATTTTTTGAAAGTCAAAATCAAAAACAAAAACAAACAAAAAAAAACAGAAAGTAATAATAATTAAAATTATGGATTAATTTATAAAACATTTTTTTGGTTTACTTACATAAAAAATAAAAAAACTAATAAAAAATCTTTAAAACATATCCAACTTGAAAACTTATGTAAAATTTAGAACTAAAAAGTTGAGAACACCTCAACAACACAGAGAAAAGTGAAAAAATAAACCATAGTGAAAGGCAGGCAGGTATATTTATAACGGGACTAGAAGAGAAAGGGGTCTATTTGGAAAAATAAGGTCAGGGATTAAGAAATCAGGTTCTGATAAATTAAAGAGAGACCGTTGGTATCTGTCCTGTAATTAATAGAATTTTTCTCTTTTTTTATATAAAGCATTTCTAAAAAATTTACCTGATTTCTTAATCCCTGACCTTGTTTTTCCAAATAGACTCTTTTCTCCTCTAGTCCCGTTATAAATATACCTGCCTGCCTTTCACTATGGTTTATTTTTTCACTTTTCTCTGTGTTGTTGAGGTGTTCTCAACTTTTTAGTTCTAAATTTTACATAAGTTTTCAAGTTAGATATATTTTAAAGATTTTTTATTAGTTTTTATATTTTTTATTTTTTATGTAAGTAAACCAAAAAAATGTGTCCATAATTTTAATTATTATTACTTTGATTTTTTTTTGTTGTGTTTTTGTTTTTGATTTGACTTTCAAAAAAATACCTATTGTATGGATTACATGTTGTAGTATTGAAAAGACAAGGATTTGTCGAAACGTTGGCATAAAATTTAAGTTTTTTTTTTTATTTTTGGTTAAAAAAAAAACACCCCAAGACCGAAACTCACAAATCCTTTCCTCATACAAGTAACGGTCGAGAAGAATCTTCCATATTCAGAGTTTGCTTATTTCGCCCTTGTCTTTCGGAGTTTAATGCTTTCCATGTAACGGAAAGATTAAAAAAAAAAAAAAAACAATCTGGTGTGAAACACCAGCAACAACTTCCTTTTTCTCCTGTTAATAAAATTAGAATTATATATAAAATGAAAAATTTATATATAATTAAAAATTTCCTTGTAAGCTTTATAAATTGCTTATTTATCTTAACGTAAATAAATATAGAGATGATATGCGGTGCATGTCAACCTACTAGCTAATCCAAACAGGTAGGGAAGTGAAGTTGCACGGCAATTACATAGAATCAAACCCAAATATTTGAAATTTAACGCCGCCATAAATTCCACAAAAGTCTAAGATCCATTTTTTTGAAAAAAAAGTTTCAAATAAAAGTGATAGATTTATATTTTTGCAGTAGTGACCAATCCAAATTTGAAGGAAACGTTGTTGTTGTGGTTTTCGAGATAATACCAAAAAAACAACAAACAAACAAACTCGAGAACCTATTCTGTAAAGTTGTACTTCACTGGGAGATGAAGTAGTTCGCGTCCGAGATTGTTCTCCAAGGATCCTGGATATCCAACTAAACGAACAATATCAATCGCCAACGCAGCTTTTTATAGTGGCGATATAGAATAGCTGAATAGCCGAAGTCATGGCGGAGAAAAAAAAGTTGTGAACTTGTACTTTCAGAAAGCAATTCGCTATTGTTTCCCCTGAACCCCCCCCTTAAAAAAAAATTTCACAGGAAAATGTAAGAAAATAAAAAACTATTTTTCAAGTATTTATCAGAGTAAATAGTATACTAAGTTTACAGAAAATTATTGGAGCCATTTGCGTAGAAAATTGCATTTCCGTTTGTTGGGTTTTACCGGAAACCTTCATATCGGATTAAGTGATAGTAGGTACCTAAACACTATATCAAGTTTAAAGTTTTCTGCGTCCTTTTTTTTTTTGAGATATTCTGTTAACACACACATACATACATACAGAACATTCACTATAAACAGTTTTTTCGTTCTCAGGGAACCTCAAAACATGTATTTCCGATAAAAACTTCATGGATTAACGATGGAGCTGCGCATTGTTCTATGTCAACTGAGATTTTTGACCTATTTTGCTCATTTAAGTAAGATTGTATCGGATTCATAATTAAAAATAATCTGGAGTGACAAACATCCGCACTTCTTTCTCTTTTGCATTTATGACAATTATAACTGAAATATTTGGTTTAAACTTGTAATTTTTAATAAACAATTAGTTGCCCTTAATATTGTGAGCGCCACCAATCCAGCCCAAAAATACTGATTATGCAATTTAGAGGTAAATTTAACGTCCCAGTTTTCCCAGAATCTAGGTATCAAACATAACTTTTCTAGATATAAGTTTCAAATTTAACTGATGTAATGGCATATCACTGTATGTGACGTCAGATTAGCTCCCTACTATCCACAAGGAACGTCACGTTCGTATCTTCAAACGAAGCCAACCAAGGGTTGGGGATAAAGTGTCGTTCTGCTTCGCCTACCACAAGTGTCTATATTGAAGGAAAAAAAGGACAGTGGACGCCCTCATCTTCAAGAGCGAAGACACCTTCCGTGCTAACCAGCCAACAACAAACATCCAGTCTTCACACTGTAATGGATGCCAGAAATTATATCTACAAATATAATTTGAAAAAATCATTATTTGTAAAATATTCTACATTCGCTGGCAAAAAGTGTAATACCCAGTAGAAGACTACCGTTACAGAAGAGTTCATTGAACTTGATTAGCTTTGTTTTTTGCCTTTCTCAAAGGAGAGGATTTGAACTATGAAGAGAAGGCATTCTTTAGATTAGATTAGATTATAACGGGGGATTGGCTCTTCAGCCTGCGTCACCGCGACACCCCATGGATCTATTGTGGCACCCCCTAGTTGGGCCCTTACCTCCCCGATCCTGTCCTATTAGCGGATGTGGAGTTGGGGGGGGGCTCCCAGGTGGTCATTAGAGCACCTGGCCATCCTAGAGCACTCTCTCGAGTCCTGCTTGCCTTAGAAACTTAGAGTTCCGAGAGGGGGCCCCGGCTGAGGCTTGTTGGCACCAGCTTCTCTTTACCAAAGAGGCGGTACCTTAGCTAGACTAGCCCCTCGCACTGACATACCACGTGCAGCGCCGTCTCCTCTTCTTCCTGACAGAATCTACACAGGCTATCCGTTACCAGGCCCATGCGATGCATGTTAAGTCTACAATGGCCAGTGAGAACGCCAGCTGCTATCCTTATGGCCGCCCGGCCTAATTGGAGTAATTCCGCAGTTACTCCTATGAACTATGAAGAGAAGGCATTCTTTAGACAGTCTATATTCTGCTTTAAAACAGAATAGTCTCAATTATTCATTGAACCAGAATACTTGTCTCAGGAATCATTCTCTTAGCATCAGTGCCAGTCATAAGTTAAAACATAAGAGTTTAATCTAGCTAGTTTCTGTATGTAATAAGCATTGTGTTTCTGTATGTATTATTGTGTTATTGTAAAGTATTTAAATTTCTTTAAAGATAATATATTTAATTTAATCTAGCAGTGTTTTCTTAATTACTTCTTATTACTTCTCTTCTCTTTGAACTACACACAAGCCCTTTACTAAACCGCTCACGCCACAAGCTACAACTACAACAACATATAACACCAAATACATTTCAACACCATTAAATTGCCTATCTCTCATTTAGTTTTCTCTCCCCGACTCTTAATCTCTTAATTAAGTCAAGTCCTTAGAATCATAAGTGTACATATATATTAATTTTAGTGCAGTAATCGCAACATTTAGTTATTAATTATAAACCCCTGAAACGCCCACTACACTGAAAAGTGCGTTTGATAAAATATTAATTAAATGTCAGGCCTTAAAATTATAATGAGGTGTTTTTGTAAGGCAATGGCCAGAGAAGGTTTTAAAGAAAAAAATTTCTTTGTTGCTCTACATATTGGGTACCATTGGTGCTCTTCTTCAGGAGCCCTTTAGAGAAGCAGAGGAGTGTACGTGAATATCGACGTTCTCAACGTACATTCCTCCCCTTCTCTAAAGGGCTCCTGAAGAAAGGCAGGCAACAATGGTACCCGAAACGTAGAGCAACAAAGAATTTTTTTCTTAAAAAACACCTTTGGCCATTGCCGTACAAAAACACCTCGTTATAATTAAATGTCATTTGATGAAAGATGAATGTATGATTATATAGAAATTTGTATTGCGAACTTCCACAGAAAGAATTCCAACAAACATCCCAAAAGAAAAGGATTTGTTATCGCTTGGATGGGAACTAGAAAGAGTTACGAAGTAGTATCTGAAAGACTTGCGTGCTACACCCAATGGTGCATCCATGTGTTGCTTTGTTTTTATTGTATTAAATCAAATATGGAGGTAATATTTCAACTTTTTCTTGATGCAGTATGTTCTAGCTATGATGGTATGGGGTTCAAGTCAAGATTTATGGTATGAAATGCGGTCAGTTTAAATGAAAAGCGGAAAAATTAATGGTAAAGATACTAAATTTTCGTGATCAAGGAAAGGTTCACTTTATTTTGTACATTATTGGCGAATTCCATTTTTGACCTTGTTTACTTCGCCCTACCACCCCCTGACAATGAAGTAGATTTTAAAAAGAGGTATAAAAAATACTTTGTTTCAAAGTTCTTTCAAGGTTAGTTATTTATGTTAAATTATTATGTACAGAACAATTATTTTAGAGATTGGGTTGAAATACTTAAATTTGTTGAAGTAGAAAATCGCATTATTCTATTTGAGAAGCATTAAGTCCTAAGTCTGTATTGTTGTTGTTAAGTTCAGTTAGAGTATTTACTGTGAGAATTTGGTGAAAGAAGACTTGTTGGTATAAGGTAAAAGAGTAACAGGGTGATGCGATACTACACATAGCGTTGAGGTAATCATGCGTGTCTTTACAAAGTGCTATACCGTTGAAATAGCTTCTAGGATTGAAATGCTTACCCCTATCACACATGTTCCATAAAAAAAACACACACAGCATTTCTGTCTTGTTATGTAATTGATCTTATTTTTGTAACAAATTCCTAATCTAGTTAATTTTTTCAATGGAAGATTTACTTTCTTTACTCTCTTTTTTTGATAGGGGGGGGGTCTATTTTGCTTCGTGTTTTAGGTTTCATTTACACAATTGTTTACTACATAAAATAATTTCCTATTTTTGTGTTGAAGTTTGATGCAGCGAATTTGCATGTTTTCGTTGGTTTCTTTCTCAGTTGAAAGTTTCGGATAAATTAAAATGAACGTACATTGTTTTTTTTTTTGAAACGTATCTGTCTAATTTGTAGATTGATATACGTTTTCAGTGCATTTCTCTGCTCTGTATTTTTTTCGGGGGGGTTAATGACCAAAATGGCGTCTAATATCGCCTTAGATGAACATAACATTTACAGTTTCTTGTTTAAGGAAACTAGGAATTGGGGTAATGTTATGAATGTCAATAATTTGGCACACGACGCCATAGAAACACATTTATTTATTTATCTTTATTTATTTATTTATTCATTAAAACGGGTAAAACACAATTACATATTTTGAACATACAAACGAAAATACATATTAATAATATATAAAAGTCAATAAAATATTAAAATACGTAATAAGAGAACATAAAACAAAAATAATACACTATATAAAAATATAAAATATAAAAATAGGTAACATAAAATTTAAAGAATTCTTGATATTAAAATTCAGCAACTTAAAACTATATATATAACTAAAATTTAATAAAAGCAACTTTATTAACTAATCATTTTTGAAATTGCGTTAAGTTCGTACTAAAAATGTCAATTGAGAAGTTATTTAATTGGCGCATCATCTTAGGAAGAGGACTCCATTTAACGTAGTCACAGTCATAATAGGAAATACTAAGAGTTATTTTTTGTCTAGTGGAACATCTAGGAATATTAAAATTTAAGAGGTATAATAAGTTATTACAATTAATAAAATGGTGAATAATTTTGAGGTACAACCTAAGATCTGCATAGTTGATGGTGTCGGTTAGGTGAACAAAACGGAGGAAACGATTCTGCATCGCATTAAGACTTTTTACGTGGCAATCAGAGAGAACACACAGCAATCCTCAAGAATTGGTCGAACAAGGGACAGTTTACAACGATCTGAGAGTCATTACGTTGTTGAAACTTTTGCAAGATCTTGATATAAACCCCAAGACTCTTGTTCGCCTTGCCTATGATAGAATTGATATGCGCCACAAAATCTGAGATCAGGTTCCATAAAAACTCCGAGATCCTTGTATTGTCTCACCCGTTCCAACTGAAATATGATATCTTCTTGCAATAATGTCCACTTTTTAAATAGCTTGGTTAATCTTATGATTAAGTAATTAAGTTGAGTAGGTTACCTTAGGAAGGCCATGCAGTCAGAATGGTAGATAATGAAGTGCCATTACTATCCATTTTAATGGAAGAAAAGATACAGCGTACAAGAAGATTAGGAGCTCTAAGTTGTGGTGGATTGTTGGGATTTTGTTGAGGACTCTAAGGAGCATGCTCGGAAATGTCTGGAACTGAAAAGCTGTCGCAGGAAAAGTAAAAAGAAGAAGAAGACTCTTACGATTAATTTCGTTTAACTTTAATAGTCTTAACGACTATAACGATTTCCTTTAAAATTGGAATACTAATTGCACAGATATAAATCTATCATATTTAATTGAAAAATTTATTTTAAGCAGCGCTGTGGAGTCTGCGACGTTAAATTATGAAATATTGCCTTTCCAATATTATTGGCGGTTTCTTTTGTACTAATCATTTTACTATTTGCCAGGGTAGGTACTTGTTTTAGGATAAATGAGTAAACTTTGAATTTTCACTTTATACCTAATTGTTTTAACTGTAGTAAAAAAAGTAATGTCTGTGTTTCACTCTAGATTTATTAAACAAATATGGCTAAGTGATTTATCGACTATTAATATTCGTATTGATAACTATGAAAATATTTAGTTTATTACATTAATATAATATTAATTAATTTAAATTCTTTGAAGTATTATTTATAAGCTAACAAATACCCATAAGCAATGACCAGAGTCCCAAGATTATTAATACAAAATCCAATAAATCAGTACTAAAAACGTTACTGGTAACCAGTTACTGTAACAGAACTATCAGAATCAATTTGTATCAAGGACTGGTGTTTGCAACAACCGCATACTCACCACATATAATATTCCAGGGTTATTAACTTGCAGTGGATACACAACAGCATTCACATACATATCTCTTTTAGGCTGGTTTATCATTGATTTCAAAAAAGGGTGGCTTCTTAAGAAGAGTATTCATTTAATCTAGGTTTTAATAATTTGATAAATTTGTATTTTGTAGTATTTCTATTGTGTGTAGACCAGAGAAAGAGCGTTACAATTTTGTAATTTTTGGTAATCCTAAAAGAGTATGTACCACAGAGATAGAGTGGGATCTAGGTCGTACATGAGATTTCCGGTTAATGGAAAACTGAAAACTCATTTTGTAAAGTCCACTTCCTGGTTAACCAATTTCCCTTCAAACTATATATTTCTTCGAAATATTATATGGGCAATACAATATACAGTTTATTGGAGTAACTTCATTACAACTCCCCCCAAGATCCTACAGAAATAAATTTTTGGGGGAGAAATGTTTGGAATAAACGTGGCCTAAATATGTGTCATTATAATGTTGGAGAAAATTATTAGGCATTTAAAAAAAAAAAAAAAAAAAAAAAATTAAAATTGAAAGAAAAAAGTTCGACATCCGTTATTGATTGATTGTTTTTTTTTTTTTACAGGAGAAAACGGATACAGAAGTCAATATGAACGGTTTGATAAATAGGAAGATTACTTTGGGATTTGATAAATTCAAGTCATTCGCTAAGTAGAGAGAGAGAGTAAGGCTAGGGACAGACTACTGTCACGTCACGTGAACTCACGTGAATTTGCAAAATCATTTTATATAGGGTGATATCATGCTTAGAATCACACTACTAGCACGTGACACAGCATTTTCATGAACCTTGGTCAGTGTGAAGCTGTGTGTTGAAATATAGAACGTGCTAGCTCCAGTTCTTCTGAATGGGAAGAATAGTACTGAAGAAAGATTAGCTGTTTGTTTGAGGTCAGTAAAATAACCAAACACTTTTATTAAAAATAGATCATTTTCATTAAATAACTATCAAATTATATGAAAAAATACAACCTACAAACAATTCCAAAAGTCAATATTGTGTTGGATTAAGAGAATTTATATCAAGTAAAGTTTGATATGGATTTCCACTTTATACAAAAACACCCGAAAAAACACGAAAAAACTACACATGTGAGTTCATGCCGTTCGAAATGTGTGCGAGAGCAGAAAAAAAATCACGTGAATTCACATCTTAAGTCAGTGATAGCAGTGTGGTTGTATTAGGCTGAGGACAGACTACTATCACGTGACGTGAACTCACGTGAAAAATGTGTGCGATGTGGTTTTTGCGTTGTTGCATATGTAACACAACCAACTGCTATCACGTGATACATATCACGTGATGTCACTATTTAACATGCGAATTCACGTGATTGTTTTTCTATTTTCGTACATATTTCGAACGGCGTAAACTCACGTGTTTAGTTGTTTTCGTATTTTTTCGCGTGTTTTTGTATAAAATGCAAATCCATATCAGACTTTACTTGATATGGATTCACTTAATCCAACACAATATTGACTTTTGGAATTGTTTGTAGCTTGTAGTTTTTATCGTTTCTAATTTGTAATTCAAATAGGTTTTTCAAATAATTTGATAGGTATTTAATAAAAATATTCTATTTTTGATAAATGTGTTTGGTTATTTTACTTACCTCAAAAAACAGCTAATCTTTCTTCAGTACGCTTCTTCCCATTCAGAAGAACTAGAGCTAGCACGTTCTATATTTCAACACACAGTTTCACACTGACCAAGGTTCATGAATATGCTGTGTCATGTGATAGTAGTGTGATTTAGAAGCATGATTTCACAGTTTATAAAATATATTGCGAATTCACATGAGTTCACGTGACGTGTCAGTAGTTTTTATTTGAAGTATTACATAAAGCTTGCAATATACTTGTTTTGTTTTATGACATAATTCATCTAATATAGCGGTCACAAACTGGTGGGCCGCAGGCAGATGCGGACCAAGTAAGACTTTGTATTCGACCAGTGACCTTCATGATTTCTAAAAAAATGTAGATTGATTTTAACATCTTGTATGATTTTAAAATAGGAAAATAATGAATCTGATATTTGAATCTTGAACGATTAAACTGTTTGGCTATTATCTATCGAAACTTAAGACTTAGGTATTCCACCAAATTTACTAAAACCTATAATACAATACATTCATTATAAAGATAACACAGACTTATAAAAAAAATCATTTCATTTCCCTAAAGAAACATTTTAATTGGTGAGAAAAATTTACGATATTGTAAGACAGAAATTTAAATTTATATTATTGAAATATTTGTTTGAAATAAGCTAATTACTCAAGTATACAGAAGTTATACCGGTTAAATATTAGGATAAGCAAAACTAGGTCGGTATATAGTACTGATTAATTTTCGGCCTTAGTTATAGAATTATTCGCTGTCTTTGGAAACCGGGAACAACCTCAGAATTATTAATGAAGTAATCGATCTGGTGTTGTCTTCATGGAGATATACATTTGTTTGTGTGTGTGTGTGTATGTGAATATATCATTTTACTAATACCGTAGTAAGAAACTTATTATGAAGGTGTCGAGTATAAAGTTTTGACACTGTTTGTGTTTATATTAACTGATTATAAAGTTATTTGATTAATTTAATATAAATTTTGTTATAGTTTGTTTGTATATATACTAATTTAATTTATTATAAATGAATATTCTATAATTAATGATAATATAGAAGTTACTTTATGCTTGCAGTTTGATATTTGAAAACTTTTTAATCCTGATATATGTGATTCACACTCATTAAATTAGTATCTCCAATATTTTCTAACTTCATTGAATAATTTAACTTTCTGAGAATTGTATTATAAAGATAAAAAATTAATTTTACTTTGTTACTTTCCTGGTTTGACATTTCTATGTTTGTCTCAAAATTTAGCCAGACCTTAAATTTTCATCTATTAGATTGTTATCGAATAAGTTTATTTCAATTTGGTAAATTAAACTAGTGAGTTTCCTTTGCTTCATTAAATAGCTTCTTTTTTTTTTTTAATTTCCAAGTAGATCTGTGTATAAACTCATTGATTATTCCTACTAACTCGCCTTTATGGTTTGGCGTTAATAATGGTTAAGATTACGTTTGCAGTCATTTGATTTCACACAGCAAATTCAGAATAATTTGCATTGCTGAGAGATACATTCTCCGAAATGATTAAAAATCTACCATATATTTAACTTTTAATCATTGATTATATAATTTAGACAGTTCGCAATGATGGGTAAAATTTGAGATTCTTTTTATTAGTTCCGAACGTTACGGATATTCATCGATAGTCTGAGAGATTTTGTAGAGAGTCTGAGATGAACGATCGATGTGAATATCCAATAAAAAGATTTATTACGACGGATAAAATCCCTTAATACAGCGGTCGCCAAACGGTGGTCCACGAAAGAATTGTTAACGAACGAGGATTTCTTTGATAGCGTCAGTCAAATTTCCCGTCTTCCCACTGATGTGAAGTTATCCGCTACTAAAAGTTATGGCCTTTTCCGAATGTTACGTTTAACAGAAAAGCCTGTTGCTGCTCCGACAAACTCAGTGGAAACGGGTTGGGTTCAGGTAAAAGAAGAAAAGGCAAAGCTCGGTCCTCAACAACACAGACAAAAAACCGGTACAAAACACAAACAAGTAAAAGTATACAAATTCAGCAATTTGTATTATTCGAAAGGAAAGCTTAATCGAACTGGCATCCGACGACACCCTCAAAATTAAAATTAATTCAGGCATAACAAGAGCTCACATTTGGTATACTGTCAAAAACGAGTGTCCAATATTAAGTCAAAAAGCTATTAACATATTATTGCCATTCACAACAACATATTTGTGCGAAAAAACCTTCTCGGCAGTTGCGGCAATTAAAAATAAGTACCTTCGTGTTGCTGTTACTACTATGGACCCTAGAATCGAAGAAATTTTATCTGAGAAGCAGCGACATATTTCACACTGATTGAATTTAATTCCTTTTATTGCAATTATTAAGTGAACTTTCAAATCATTATCATCATTTGACTTTTTTTTCTCAACTTTGGTTGCCATGGTAAATAACAATTTCATTGAAAATATATAGTGAATTCAAATACATTTGAAAACTTTTATAATGGATGTATTAGGTGGAGAGAATTTAGGTCTGGTTGATGAAATAAGAAGACGGAGTTAACACTGGTTAATTATGTATAATAATAAAAAGACAAAGTCTGCCTGGACTTCACAATAGAGAATAGTTAAGGTAGAGTGGTATGAAAATGACACGAAGTGACTGGCGAGATGATGAACTATTGTGAACTATATTGAACTGTATCGAACTGTCCTCATGGACTGTCCGTCGCTGTATTTATACAGTTTCTCCCATTCCAGTCCGAGAGAGTGGTTGGGTTTGTTTCTCTTCTCTATACTCTCTTTGGTTGCTGATCTCTCTTTGGATGCTGTTACATCTTGCCATCTTGAAAAACTTTTTAATTATTACAATTTTTAAAAATCGTTGACACACGTCAATTTTGTTTTGGAAGGGAAACATTTAATAACCCACTCTAATCACTTGGGAAACTTTCCGCTGCTCCAAAAAATGGGATAGCGATCCACGAGATTAAATATTTTCTGTTTGCTGGTCCGTGAGGATCAAAAGATTGGCGACCGCTGGCTTAATATATAATGCACATACTATCTACAGGCATTTACGTGCAAGATGGCGTAGGAAGAAGGACCCCGCCCTTTCTCTTGCTTATTCTATTTGTCCTGTTTCCTGTCAATGTTGCTTTGGCATTCAAGTTGACACTATCTTGAAGAAGGCTGTTGCAATAAAGGCGTAATCTCGGTTTATAACGAACCATTGACGCCGTTTCAACACAAAAACTAAAGTGTTTTTTTGCACTTTAATCACTTTCCTGTCAATGAAATAACTGTTTCTCGGTACATGAGCAACTCAAATTATTTATTTTCAGAAAAATCACAGCCTAGAAAATCTGGCACGATTTCAGTTCTTTCCCTTCCTTAAAGCACGCAATAAGAGAAAGTAAAAAAAAATAAAATAAAAGTGTATGCTAATAAAAGAGATCTGTTATGCAATCTAAATAGGTGTGCAGACTGAAATATATTGGTAGGCTGGAGACGATAGACTAGTTAAAAGAGAATGCAAGAAGATGAAGTGACTGTGGAAGAAGACGCCCTTGTAATCAGTGTTTCTTATTAAGAGAACTCCATCTAAACTTAGTTTTCTTTATGACCGTCTTTCATTATACTTTCCTTCTTCCACTTTTTTTTACATTATCATTCTTTAAAAACTCTTTCTTTAGTCATTTTCAGCAATTCTTTTTAATTATACAGAAGATTAAATAGAGTAGTAATTCAAGATTTAAGATTTATCAGCCGGTACTAGAGTCTTTCTCATTAATTACTAAATAAAGTTATTTACATAAAATTATTTATTCCAACCTAAAACAGATTTAAAACATGTGACATACAAGTGACTTTCTATAATTACAGCTGTGTTAGAGCGGTTTGGCAAATGTATTTCAAAATTGGATGATTTTTTAAATGTTTAATTGACATTAGTATTTTCGGCGACCGCTCTAGGGGCGGGCAACCAGGACAGTTGTCCGGGGCGCTATTTTGGCGGTAAGTGTGAGAAAAATATTGATGTGTTAAATACTCAATTAATAGAAAATTTCACATATCAATTTTTTTTCGTTCGCTAAAAATTTAAGTGCGGAGCGTATTTATTATATTGTTTATGTATAAAAGCTAAAATATGTATACTATTATTGAAAAATTAACGCAGAATTTGTAAATAATTCGTTAATTATTTACTGAAACCTTTCGTCGTAGGACGACGATGCTTGAACTTGTTTGAACGTTCATATAATTCTCTGAAAAGAATAGCATTAGCCTGCGACAGAGCGCTGCTTCAGCTTGTGTAATTGAACATGCATAGATTGCTTTAAAATATATATATATATTCTTAAGGGGCGGCAATTAGTCTTTTTCACCGGGGCGACGTATCCGCTAGAGCGGGCGCTGGTATTTTGCATATAAATATAATGGGGAGAAATATATTTGGTTTTAATGTCAAAAGCTTACCCTAATGTGACTGTGCTTACTGCATTCTACTGTCAAACCTCCAGGAAAACTTGTAACGGCAGTTCAAATTTAAACCTAAGATTCCCAGAATGTTTTATTTTATTAGTGATTGTAAACTTATCTGGGCGCTGGTATTTTTTGCATATAAATATAGTGAGGAGAAATATATTTGGTTTTAATGTCAAATGCTTACCTTAATGTGACTGCGCTTACTACATTCTACTGTCAAACCCCCAGGAAAACTTGTAACGGCAGTTCAAATTTAAACCTAAGATTCCCAGAATGTTTTATTTTATTAGTGATTGTAAACGTCCAGTGTGTGGTACTGGAATGTTCAGTCGAGCCCAATGTACGTCCATATCGAGCTTGACATTGTCTTGTAAAGTTTGTGGGATTATCCTGTCGTATCAGTCGTGTATTTGGGTTCCAGGTTAATCTTTTGTCAATGTAAAGTCCCTAAATTATAATCTTAAATTAGTGAAATTAAGTTAATAATTCAGTTCATATCATATAATCGATTCGTTTTTTAATTCAATTATGATAATAATTATTGAATTTCACCTTTCATCGCTATATATATGTTATTATTAGATTAACCAATAAAGGGCTGACAAAATGCATATATTATTATTTCCCTGCATTCATCACAATCAACAATGGAGAGTCACCACACTCCCTTCCCCCGTTATTCATCATCCTAGATTCTATCTCGCTTCTCTTCACTTTGAATATTCTATTAATCCAAATAGTTAAGCTAAGTGCCCTAAGCAACTTAGATAAACAACTCATCCTACAAATATTTATTCATAAATTCTGATTGTAATGTATGTTTATTTTAAATAAAACAAAAATACTATATTGTTTATCTTACACTTAGTGGTTTAGAATTTGCTAATTTAAGAAAATATATATTATTTTTCTATTTTAACGTTTTCTTATTAAATATTTATAAGAAAATGGACATTGTTTTTGGAAGTTAATCTAATACACAACATTCAACGTAATTTTGTTTACTAATGTAACAATTGTGTTGGATAGAATTTTAACTAGAAAATTGGTAAATCCTAGCACTCACCATTATGGGGTTGTAAAAGTTAAAAAAAAGCAAAAAAGAAAAAAAAGAAAGCTTTTAAAAGCTTTTCCTTTGAGATTTTCAACAAACCATTTTAGTAATTATCAGCAATTGATCAACACCAATCAATAAAATTCCGTTTTATTTGATTGTGGATGTGCTTTTTAGGGGATTAGATGTATTTTACAATTCTAAAGTCATATTCTTTTATTTAAGATCCATAAAAACATTTGTACCTTCTCTTTTTGCTATTAAAGATCAACTGTAATTGTGTCAAAATTTTCGAAATTGTCTCTTCATTTAAAATATATGTTTTTGTGTGAACTGTCTTACGAGATAGGGGGAGGCTCTATGGGCCAATGGTGGCCTAAGTGTAGTACTTTTCTAGGGAGCCCCTTTGTTCTAGATTTGATTAGTATAATGGGGTTGTTGAGGAGAGAAGTTAGGTTTGTTTAAATGAACGAGATATGAAGGCACTAATATAATGTAGCTAAGTTTACACTAACTGCACTGGACTTTATAATGAAAATGATAGAATGAATGGTGAGAGTAAAGACATGACACGATGTGATGTACAATTGTATGGTTGTATCTGATAGATCCTTTAGATAGATTCCCACTGG
>JAAEAF010009828.1:0-43954 GCA_011037195.1 Triatoma infestans
TCAAAAAATCAATTTTTCCAAGAAAAATACCAAGTTTAAAGATAAATTTTTTGGAACCATTTTCAAGAAAATCACGAAAAAGAGAAAAAAAAAATTATAAAGTTGTACATCTGGTTGATAGATTTTGTCAGAAACTTTGGTGTCCAGGTGTGTGAGGTGGCAATACCAAAAAGGAATACCAAGTTTAAGTTTCCTACGGACTTTCCATTTTTTTGAGATAATTTGTTCACACATACAGACCATTACGCTAAAAATAATATTTCCCGTGTATTTCTGGTGAACACTCAATTTTGAAAATTTGACGAATCTGGTGTGAAACACTCATACAATTTTTTCTTACTGCAGTTTACAAAAATTTTAATTGACAAATTTTATAGTTAGTAAAAACCAAATTTAATGAAATTCCGTCGGTATTATTATGGAGATAATCGCGAAAACTAAAAAAAAAACTGTTCAGTAAAAACACACTTCCGGTTTACTAATTTTTTTTTTGAAACTCTGAATTTGTTGGCAATTTAATTATTTCTCATTAATTTCGTTTAAATGGTAGGAATTTTATAATCAACTAAGATAGCACTTTAGCAAGGAAAACATAACCCTACCCCTCACCCAAAAACCCCCGTTAAATGACTTTACCCGGAGAAATATTACAAATAAAAGTTGTAGCTCTTTAAGTGTGCAATTAACATACGTAGTTTCAAATCCCTTATTGTTGTGGGTTCCCTTTAAGTATCTAAACAAAATAATCAAGTTTCAAACCAAAAAATCTGGTTTGAAACACTCACACAACTTTCTCTTATTCCTGTTTAGTATAAAATAGCAAATTTCCTAAGTGATGAAGAGCGTGCCAATAACAATGACCCAACCTCATAAATTTCAAATTTAACTCCACAAATTTGGCAGAATTATCTAAAAACTATTGTTTCTTTTTTTCTGAAAAATATTCTTAATAAAAGTGATTGGTTTATAACTGTACAGTGTGCGGCAGGCCAAGATTAAAGGAAATCCATATGGTCCTTTTCAAGTTTATTTTACAAAAAAGGGGGAAAAAAAAGAAAAAAAAAACCTTCTCTGTATAGTTGCACTTGTGGTTAAATCAATTTTCTTTTAAATTTGGATTAGAACCATACATTGTAGTGAAGTGGTACTTTACAGGAAAGTTTTACATGACTGATCCCCCGAAATCCCTCCAAAAAATCAATTTTCCCGGAAAAATGTATCAAATAAATATGATAGGTATTTATTTATGTATTATTTAATATTCGTCTGTGGGAGAGGAACCAAACCCTTTGCTATACCAAAGCCCAATCGGGACCATATAGCTCTACCCCAAGAAAAACAACAACAATCCGGGAGTCTAGAAGGAAATATACCAGACTCCAGTCAAACCCATGCAAGATTCACCGCAGTCCAAACAAATCGGACCTTAACCTTTGCACGTAAATAGCCTAAGCTTTTCCACAAACATTTGTTACGACCAAAGGTCCTTGGAATCTAGTTTCCTCACGAAAAGCTATCTGGCAGGAGCCTCATTTTATGTAGAGGTGTCTCCTTAAATCATAAGGCCCCCAGTAAGGGATCCAACCAGATGCCTGAGAGTGATCCCCTGTGAAAGACACAGCAACACTAATAGCCCTGTCCGGACTCCGCAATGAGCATCTAGATTACCGACAACCTACTGAGCTCATCCATGACGGGATGCTTGACAGGAATTTAGGTTAGGTTGAATTAGATTAAGAAAGAGGCTTCAGTCCCATATGACCTGGTAACTAGGACTAGAAGTACATCCATCGAGAAAGAAAGCTCTGCCAGATTTTCAGAACATTCTAGTACCAACTTGGAAGTGAATACTCATGAATTCAGCCTGCTTTCAACGCAGCTTGATTGTCCGAGCAGATACAAACACCTTTTTAATTTAGTATTAAGTACCCTCTCATCCAAAATACAACAAAAAATAACCATAAACCTCAGCCTGAAAAAAAAAAAAAATCAGTGGTCCAATTACCAAGAGATACTGCCAAATGATCTCTTCTGATTTCAGTACCAAAACTGAATATCAAATTTTAGCTTCCTTCGATTTTATCGTTTTTAAGAAAAATTTTGTTCACACATACAGACATTTTACTCAAACTCAAGGGACCTCAAAAAACATGTATTTCCCAATGCTAACCCAATTACACAAATTTGAGAAGCTCGTAAAACTTTCTCTTACGTAAATAAGAGAAAGTCAAAAAATCTCGGAACACTCTCACAATTTTCTCTCACTGCTATTGATGTAATTATATAATGTATTTGGGCAAGGTGAAAAGTTCTCTGCCTAGCCCATAAATGGCACTGCTACAAATGAAATTACTGTTTTCTTATGTTGGCACACTTGTTGCAAAAGTAAATACCAGATGTTGAAAGTTTGTTTTATACGGCTTTTTAAAGGAAGCGTGTTGTATGTTTTTTGACAAAATGAATTAACTTAGAATACCGTTCCGTCATAAAATTCTTCGTTTTGGATGGTTTATCGCCAACAGAAATTCATAAAAATTTGGTGAAAGTGTGCACAAAGAGTCCTGCACCTTCGTTATCAACAGTAAAAAAAATGGGCAGCTGAGTTTAAACGTGGTCCGTACATCGATTGAAGTTGATCCACGTGAGGAGGGATGGCCAAAAACTGCAAATACCGAAGAAAATATAGAAGATACACAACATGGTTCCAGATGATCGATGTGTATGAGATAGCTAAGGCTGTAGGCATCTCAGAAGAAAGGGTACGTCACATTTTACATGAAGAGCTGAGTATGAGGAAGCTTTGTGCAAGATGGGTGCCGTATTTGTTAGATACTGATCACAAACAGATTGAAACATCGAGTTTCACAGCAACATTTGTGGCGATTTAAGAAGAATACAACCGATTTTCTGCGCCAATTTGTTACGATGGATGAAACGTGGGTTCACCATGTTACACCTGAGTCAAAACTATAGTCCAAGCAGGTGGCTGTGCACCGAAGAAAGCATCGGCTGGAAAGGTTATGGCTAGGGTTTTTTTGGGGGATTCCTAAGGGATTCTTTTGATTGACTACCCGCCAAAGGGTCTCAAACAATTAATGGGGAATACTACGCACATCTTTTTAACCAGCTAGATGAATAAATTACGAGAGAAAAGACCTGGTTTGCAAAAGAAAAAAAATCCTCTTTCACCAGAACAATTAACCCGCCCACAAAGACGCTTTGGCAAAGGGGAAAATTGAGAGATTTGAAGTATGATTGTCGGAACATCCTCCCTCTTCGCTAGATTTGGTTCCCTCTGACTTTCATCTATTCCCAATCCTTAAGAAATTTGTGGCTGGAAAACGTTTTGGGTCAAATAAAGAGGTGATAGCAGCGGTAGATGGATATTTTGAAGACCTTCCAGAAACGCACTTCAGGGACGGAGGAATCCAGTTATTGGAGAAACGTTGGACAAAGTGTATTGAACTAAAAGGAGACTACATTCGAGAAATAAATACAATACTATTAACAAGTTATACAGCAAACTTAAAGATGCTACTCCCAACAAATTACATCAGACCTCTTTTACCAGATAGACTGTACACAATGTCCAGCTGTTTATGTTGGTCAAACTACACAATACTTTAAAAAAAACACAGTGTACCAACATGAATACGATTGCAGAAATAAAAATGACAAAGACATCATTACTGCACTGACGAAGCATTTTAGGGGGGAAAAAAACATAAATTTAATTTTTCTAAAACAAAAACACTAGCAATAGAAACTAACAGTAAAAAAAGAAATATATTAGAAATGATATATATCAAAAAATAAATTTTCAATTAATATTCGTAATGATACCACTAATTTGTCCACCCTGTATAACGGTTTTTTCGAAACATGAACATTTCTAGAATTCCCTTTTCAACCAATTTTCATTTCTGTAGATGATTTAAGACAAGAAAATTTTAGTTTTCTTTTTTTAAGTTTCTGCTTGTAACAAATGTATATGTCTAAAAATTCTTTCTCCACATCTTCACGACTAATCTATATGTAAGTTCAATATTATTTTAATTTATTTATTTTTATTATTATTCTGTATTTTACAATATTAGTAATGCATTGGGTTCTTCATTGTATTGTTTTAGGAAACTCTGTCGAAACGTTGGGATAATTGAATGTTTCTTTCTTGACCGTTCCTCACGAAATTTCTTCATAACATTGTAATTAATATTATTTTTATGATAGAATTGTATATTAAACTGAAATAACACTTTATAGGTAAACATAAATACCCCAACCCCCAACCTCTTTCACCAAAAGCCGCCTTAAATGAAGTTTCCCAAAGAAAGGTTTTAAATAAAAGTTGTAGCTTCAGATATTTTCCGTGATAGCCTGCTTCATTTTGTGGTGATCGACCCGGTTTCAGGGCGTTTGCTCATCATCAGGATTTTTTTGTCAAAACAGTGTGATAACATAGACTTGCACAGAGCAAATACAGTTGATACATACAACTACAAGTGTATGTTATTACACTGTTTAACAAAAATATCCTGATGATGGGCGAATGCCCGAAACCGGTCGATGACCACAAAAAGGAAGCAAGCTATCACGGAAAATGTCTCTGATACTTTCCAGCTCTGCGGAACCAACCACCACCACAACTATGGTGCTAGTGAGGCAAGTACCAACTGTGAGGAGTATATCAACTGTATTTGCTCTGTGCAAGTCTATGTTATTACACTGTTTAACAAAAAAAAAATCCTGATGATGGGCGAACGCCCAAAACCAGTCGATGACCACAAAAAGGAAGCAGGCTATCACGGAAAATGTCCCTGATGCATTCCAGCTCTGCGGAACTAACCCCCACAACAAAAGTTGTAGCTCTTTGAATGTGTAATTGACATGAGATGTTTAAAGAAAATAGTTGAAGCCGTTTTCGAAAAAAATCGCAAAAATAAAAATAAAAAAAATTCAGTAAAGTGGTAACTTCTAATTGAGGAATTTTTGACAGATAAGTTACTGTCTGGATCCGATGGTGATACCTAAATTTTTCAATTTATGAGCTAAGTTACATATATACACACACAAACAGACCACTTTTCTATAAGCCACTTTTTTTGGCCTCAGGGGACCTGAAAACGTATATTTCCGGTGAAAACGTGATTATCGAAAATTTCACACGATTACAATACTTACCAGGGAGTAAGAGAAAGTAAAAATTCAATTTGCCTGGGATAGTTTTGTATAAGATAGTTTTTTGAATAAATCATGGAAAAGTTGATAAATTTTGTATACATATTTTGTTCGTTAAATAAACTTCGTTGCAATAATCTCAAACTTGGGGTATTCTATTTAGGTACTTATCACCGCATCAGACACAAAAGGTTTCGGGCAAAAATCCATCAACTGAATGTGCAACTGTACTGAATGTTTTTTTTTGTTTTTTTTTTCCTTCCAGTTTTTCGTGATTTTTCATGAAAATGGCTCCAATAATTTTCTTTAAACTTCGTATACTATCTACAGACATAAAAATACCTATCACTTTATTTGAATCATTTTCTTGGGGAAATTGATTTTTGGGGGGGGGGGAGTTGGGGGAACAGTAGCGTTATGCTTTTCTCCACTACCACTTCAGTATAATATATGGTTTTTACCATCTAACATAAAAGCTTTGATAGTATTCTAAATTTGAAGAGAACATTGCTTAATCAGAAGTTGAATTTTAAAGAATAGGTTTTTGAGTTTTTTTTGGAGGGGTGGGGGGAATTTTTTTCGAAAAGGGGTAACAATGATTTTTCTTTTTAAACTTGGAATACTTGCTGCATAGATAGTAATGTATCAATTTTATTTTGAAACATGTTTAAAATAATCTCTACCACCTATTTTTTTTTATAGTAAGCCCCAGATTTTGAAAAAAGGGAATATGTTTTTAAGATTAATTTTGTAATAATTAATAAATTAATTAAAATAATTTGTATGAGTGTTTCACACCAGTTTTTTCTATATTTTCATATATATATTTCTATTGAAAAAATTGAAATTTCGAAACTTTGACATCATCGCAATACTTTGTATTATTACAACGGTAAGTAAAAGTTAATATTCAAACATATTAAGTCCTTGGTAGAAGTGCAGTGTATATATATAAACGCCGTTATTGATTATTAGAAGTTCTCCCGCCAAATCGAGTTCAGGTAATCCCCACTCCTTACACCTAACTTCCCCCTCCTCCCTCCTAAAACAATTATTAAACAATTCATAACCAAACCATAATAACTTAGGTAAACAAAACAAATACCAACTGGTCAAAAATATAAATTAATTTCTTCCCTTCATGTAAATAATTCACGCTACGGTGAATTTGAAAATATTTAAATCATACATAGTAACCACCTCCACCACCAGATGCATTCTAAAACTTCATTTAAAATTTGATTATTAAAAAAAAATATATATATTTCAAAATAATAGCGATACGTTTTTATCAATGCAGCAAGCAATGCCAAGTTTAAAGAAAATCGTTTGGAGCCGTTTTTGAAAAAATTCCAAAAATACTCAAAAAACCTATTTTGTAAAATCGCATTTCCGGTTTAACCGATTTTCTTCAAATTTGAAATTCTATCAATACTTCTAATGTATATTAATATTTTATGTAGGTGGTAATACCGTATATTATACTGAAGTGGTACTTTAGAGAAAAAAGCATAACGCTACTGTTCCCTCAAAACCCCCCAAAAAATCAATTTTCCCAAGAAAATGTTTCAAATAAAAGTTATAGGTATTTATGTGTGAAGACAGTATACGAAGTTTAAAGAAAATTGATGGAACCGATTTTGAGAAAATTCCAAAAAAAAAAAAAACTCAAAAAACCTATTCTGCAAAATAACACTTTTGGTAAAACGATTTTCTTCCAATTTGGAATTCTATCAATACTTCTATTGTGTATTAATATTTTGTAGGTGGTAGAACCCTATATTGTACTGAAGTGGTGACTTAGAAGAAAGTATAACACTTTTGTTCCCGTAGAATCCTACCAAAAACGTCAATTTTCCCGAAAAAATGTATCAAATAAAAGTGATAGGTAATTTATGTGTGTAGATAGTATACGAAGTTGAAAATCGTAATACATTCCTTTTAAGTTTTTTTTAAGAAAAATATAAAAAAAAATCGCAATACGTTCAATCTTGGTATTCCATTTAGGTACTTGGTACTTACCAGCGTATAATGGACACGATGATCTCCGGGCAAAATCCATGGAACCCGAATTTTAATAAATAGTTTATTTTTCTTTCTAGTTTTTCACGATTTTCTTGAAAATGGTTCCAATGATTTTCTTTAAACTTTGTACAATAACTATACACATAAATGCTTATCACTTTTATTAAAAGATTTTTTTCAGGGAAAATTATTATTTAGAGTTTTTGGGAGGTGGAAGAGGAACCTGTACAAGTGATGCTTTTCTTCTAAAGTGACATTTCAGCATAATGTATGGTTCAAAAATCTATATAAAATTAAGGTACATAGAAAGTATTGCTAGAATTCTCCCGTTTTTTTTGGAAAAATCGGAAGTACGACTTTTTAGAGAACAATTTCTCAAGTTTTTTTGTAATCCCATTCTGGTAATGATTCCCAACTGGGATCCTAACTGGGATATTAGGCCCAAACTCGAGAATTTTGGCCACATATTAAAAATTCTTATGAATATTATTATATAGACGTTGTAATGCTTAAAATATATTGAAATGGTACTTAAGTAGATACCCTAACGTCACCCACATCCCCTCCCACAGAACACGCCTTAAATCAGTTTACCCAGAGAAATGTTTCGAATAAAATTTGTAGCTCTTTAAATGTGTAGTTGATATATCAAGTTTTAAGTAAATCGTTGAAGCCGTTTTTGAGACAAGCTCGAAAAAAAACTAATAATCCTATTCAGTAAAGTGGTACTTCTGGTTATTCAATTTTCTTGAAATTTGGTATACTACCAATAATTCTAATATATATTAATATTATATGGGTGGTAGAACCATACATTGTACTGAAGTGACACTTTAGTGAAAAGCATAACGGTATTATTTCCTCAGAGCCACGCTCCACCCCCTCCAAACCAATACCCTACCAACAAAAGGTTCAAGAAATAAAGGTTGCTCTATCTATGTGTGTAGGTAGTAAACGAAGTTAGTAGATGATAAATATGAATCGTATGGAACCGTTTCTGACGAAATCGGCGAAGAACACAAAAAAAAATAATTATTAAATAAATTCATACATCCCGGGTTGCTATGGATTTCCGTCCGAAATGTGAACAAAATATTTCAAAAACGAAAAATCCTAGGAAGATCCCAAACTTGGTATTCTGTTTAAGGTATTTACCACCAGATTCTGCCACGAAAGTTTCGGATAAATTCCCCAGGTCTATCACTTTTATTTGCAATGATTTAAAAAAAAAAAAAAAAAAACGACTTTTTTTATAACATTGTTTCTGGCCGCAACTGCAAACATTATGATTGTAATCCCACCTGGGATCCTAAAAAAATCTGGTGTGAAACACTCACAAAAATATTGTAATTAACAAATTTTATAGTTAGTATACCAAAAATTTCGTGGCGTTACAACTCTGCGCTAATGACATTATAAGGCAAGGCTTAGTGGGTAGGAAAGTGGCCATATACTCCGATGAAGGCACTTTCTTCACACCAAATAGTCTCAAGACTGGTGTGGGACAGCCTAACTACCCTAACCGACGTGGTGCTCGGAACAAACTGACACTCGCCTGGGTGCCGGGACATGCGGGTTTCTGGGCAATGAAAGGGCGGATGCCCTAGCGAGGGAGGTTTCGCAGGTTACCTTCATAGGCCCCGAACCAGGAGCCTAATTCAAACTTCTATCAAAGGTTGGATAGAAGTACAGCGTCTGCTTTGGTGGGAGAGAACACCAGGACAGAGGCAGGCAAAACACTTTATCAAGAGACATTTGCCTAAATTTACCAGGGATCTACTGAGCCATAGCCGAAGAGATATAGGGCTAATAGTGGGTCTACTAACTGGGCATTGTAGTAGGCTGAATAGACACATGCACCACTTGTTACTTGCAGGTAGCGCGGTAAGTCGATTCTGCAAGGCTGAAGAAGAGACCCTAATGCACATCCTTTGCGAGTGCGCCGGCCTGGCGAGGACAAGATTTCTTCAATTGGGGACAGGCAGCAATCCGGAAGCGATGAGCTTCATGACGGAGCTGATCTCAGCTTTGCTAGGCCTGATTAGGAGGGCGAAGCTGGGGGATGTGCTATAGTTCTAGGGGATCCACAATAGACCTCGTTTTATAGGTCGCAGTGGAATGAGGCCCGTCCCCCCCTCCGCCTTTATTCTATTCTTTACCAAAACTTTAAAGAAAATCCGCCGGTGATTTTAATGGAGAAAAAACTGTTCAATAAAAAAGCATTTCCGGTTTATTAATTTTTCTTGAAACTCAGAATTTTTGGAATCTAGTTTTTTTTTAATTAATTTTTGTTTTTATAGTAGGAAATTATGATAGCACTTTAGAGGAAAACATAACTCCCTCCAGTACCCAAAAAAGCCCCCCTTAAATGACGTTACCCGGAGAAATGTTACAAATAAAAGTTGTAGCACTCGTGTATGTGTAATTGATATTGTTCGAAGAAAATTGTTGGAGGCTATTTTTGAGAAAATGGCATCAAAAAAAGGGGTACTTCCGATTAAGGAATTTTGACAGATACTATCCGGATTCCTAGGGTGATATCTGAACGGAATAACAAGTTTGCTTCTATTTTTTTTTTTTTTTTGGATTCAGGGTGTCTCAAAACTTGTATTTCCTAAAAACACGTCTTAAAACACGATATCGAAAATTTGACACGATTACCATAATTCCTCTTAATAAAACAAAAAATAACTAAAATTATCTGTACAAACTAAAAATAGAGAAAAACTGTGTCTCCCCGGAGTTGGCCATAAAGAGGGGGGCGCCAAAGTGTGTTGGGGAGGGCGGAAAACGGAATAAAGCAAAAAATAGCGAAATAAAATAAAAGTGCCGACAAAAGAAATAGTTGGGAGTTAAAAGCCGCGTGAGACAATTGACACCTGCAACATTTCTGCCTAGGTTACTTCTCCCCTCTTAGAGTACCCACTTATATCTCTCTAACCCAGGCTGGTTTTTTTTTTTTTTTTTTTTGTATTTTTCCCAGCTGAAAGTTAGCCACATTAGGTCACACTCCCACGCAGCAAATACACTTTTATTTTATCAATAATTTCCAAGTAAAATAAATAAGTGGCTTGTAAAAATTTAAAAAAATAAAATAGATTTTTCACAAATTTTAGCTCATATCTTGGTTAATATTAACTCTATCATAAAACTGTATAGAACTAAAATTGTAGAGAATTAAATTTGCGACAATTTATGTTCTGTGGTATTTTTAGATAGGACTACACCTTAAGGAGATATTGCTGAAATACCAGTTAGGTGGGAGGGTGAAGCTCCCAATATTTTAGCTCATATCTTGGTTAATATTAACTGTATGATAAAACTGTATAGAACTAAAATTGTAGAGAATTAAATTTACTACAATTTATGTTCTGTGATATTTTTAGATAGGACTACTCCTTGAGGAGATATGCGAAATAGACAGTTAGGTGGGAGGGTAAGCTCCACATATTGTAGCGTCATATCTTAGTTAATATTAAAAAATATATGATAAAATGTATAGAATTAAAATTAACTAGTTTTAAAAATTGTTGGAATCTTTGTTTTAAGAAATTTTTGTTAATTTCTAATTATATCTTAAGTAGTGTTCAATGACTTGTTTGCCAAACTTCACAAATTTAAAGCGATTAGTTTTTTTTTTTTTTTTTTAGTGATATTTGATGAAGCCTTAAAACTAAATCAGCCTTAACATTAATCAGACTTAAATAGAATTTGGTGGTGCGTTATATAAAGTGAAGGAAAAAAAAAACGCCTTTTAAGCAAATACCAGTATAACAGCTCTGTGTCGCGTTTAGTATATAAATACAGACAGAAAGGAGTTATGGATACTTGAAAAAATAAAATGAAATATAAATATGTGAAAATAAAAAAATATGAAAATATATATAAAAAATAATTAATAAAAATTATTGTTTGGTTACGTATTTGTATTTATATATTATTTTGTTTAAGACAGAATATTTTTGGGAGGGGGGAATATTTGGGCGGCCATAAATTTGAGTTATTTAATTTTTTTCTTTTTTTTTTTTTTTTAACCATAAATGAGTCAAATAATTTCACGTCTTAGCCCCAAATTGTCAAATTAAAATTATTTTTTAATAGCGTTTTTTCTTTTTTTTTTTGAGGTCATAGCACTATCAATTTAAA
Source organism: Triatoma infestans (assembly GCA_011037195.1). Classification (NCBI taxonomy): domain Eukaryota; kingdom Metazoa; phylum Arthropoda; class Insecta; order Hemiptera; family Reduviidae; genus Triatoma; species Triatoma infestans. Next base: position 11,350 of record JAAEAF010009828.1, read on the forward strand.
GAACAAAAAAATTACAGGTGGTGATAAAGAACCTGGTAAGATTGTAGAGGGGTCAATTTTTTAAGGGGTCATCCAATGGTGGTTTCCTGTTTTTTTTTTTTAGGTATTCGTCATGTTTGGACCCATGACTTATGTTCCTAGATTTCATGAGATGAAGGGCTTTGTTTGCTACATATCCAGCTCATATATCTAAGTAAGTAAGTTAAACGGTTCGGTGAGCTCAGGAACAGATGGACTTTATACTTAATTGTGTATTTAGTCCTGATTTTACAGAACCTTGATAATGGTTCAAACCTCTGCCTGAAGGAGATGCAGATTCAAAGACTATTTCCTAGTCAGAGATCAAAAGGAGTAGTCCCCTAGTACTGGGCACTGACTGGTGTTTTTTTCCTGAAAGGTCTAAGTCTTGGATTCTACGACCAATAAGTGGTGTAGTGAATTCCCCCCTCCAACTGGGGCTCCCGGGATGTGATACCTCAACCTACACTAGCACTACCAGATTGATTTCCTTAAGACTGGGACTCCCTGAGGGAGTCTTCTCCATCTCTTTAAGACAAAGTCTGCTGAGGTGCTTTTTAGCTTTCAAAGCCCAGTTTCTTCGGGTATCCCCCCTATTGAGTCTACAATGCACCCTGAAGGAAATAATCGTCAGCGTCCCACTCCAACTGGGGCCCCGTGATGTGATCTCTCAACCTACACTAGCACTACCAGATTGATTTCCCTAAGACTGGGACTCCCTGAGGGAGTCTTCTCCATCTCTTTAAGACAAAATCTGCAGAGGTGCTTTCTAGCTTTCAAAGCACAGTTTCTTCGGGTATCCCCTACTGAGTTTACAATGCACCCTGAAGGAAACAATCGTCATTATGCAAATCCTGATTTTTGTCAAAACTGGGGGTCATAAGAGCCTAGATATGGGTTATCCAGGCAAATAAAGTTCCTGCATTTTTGAGCAGCTTTCCTCGAAGAAGACTGCTTGCTTTTTCACAACAGGGTACTGACCCCATGAAAATATTAACGGTGTAACAAAAAGTCTTTCCGTTTTTCATCTTACTATTCCAAAAAAAAGTGAATTGCTTACTCACCTACTAAGACTTACTCCTACAAAATATATGCCATAATTTTTCTACACCTTGACCCCTTCTATGAGCCCAACAATTCATGTGTCCTTCTGGATACCTCGAGCTATCTTTGGAGGCAAAGAAAAAAACACCGAACATCCCGTTTTCACCTCCTCCGTATTTGTAATTTTTTTTTACCATGTGAAAAGTGGGCCATGGAGTGGAAGAGATAGTATCAGAGGGTGCCAAATCTGGGCTGAAAGATGTCGTGAGTGAGGAGCTCAAAATTCAAATCTTCCATTACAGAGAACGTTTCACATGACGTGTGCGGCCTTGCGTTGGTCTTGTTGAAGGAGTAAACTTTTACAATTAACTCAAGAGACAGCAGCCAAAACGGAGTGTTCGGAGTTCTAGCTAAGTAGAGTAGAGTTCGGATGTAATCACAAGGACCGTCACGAAGTAGCTCAAAATGAAAGATGCCCTCGTAGATCCACCACACGCACAGCATCACTTTTTTCTCAAATATTTCTCTTCGGGTGGACGGTACAGCTGGTTGGCCTGATCTAATCCATTGTTTTTGTTTGTTCGTATTCGAAATAAACCCACTTTTTCATAGCAAGTAATAAAAGAAGGGTTTTACCGACTTCAATTCGGTGTGCGGCTTGTTGGGACGTAAATTAATGTGAATGTTTTGGCAGCTTCTGGGAACTATGGCGGCTGCTCACAGGTTTATGGTTAAGTGGGACATGCCTGATTCACCTGAAAGTTTTTTTAGTGCTGGTGCAAGGATTCCACCACTTCAGCTGTCGCGAAAAGTGTTTAATCTATGGATAGTGGAAGTCTTGGAAGAAGCTTACTTTTCAGGCTCATATCATTTTCGTGGACTCAATCTATAAATTCAACTAGGTCATTTCCTAAATCGCCCTCAATTCGTATAGATCTCTCCACAAGCTAATATAAGCGTAAAGTAAAAAGGGTACCTAATAAGAATACCCTTGCCCGCAAGGGGTATCTGTTGCATGCAGTTACTTGGGGAGTAACGACCTTACGGGTTACCACAGCTCAGTACTCCATGCACTTCTTTAGAACAGTACACAATACACTTAAACTACATACACTCTACACTTAACAGACAAAGACAAACACAGTACACAAACTAGGGTCTCCGTCCCTCGTTAATTGGCGAAAACCAAAGGAGAAGGAAGGGATCAGCTCAGTGGTAGCGCGCTGGACTTGCAACGCGGTGGTCCCAGGGTTGAATCCAGCATGCTGAGATTTTCACTTCCTAGTTTCACTTCCTAAAGAAACTTTTTGGTAAACGTTTAATAAAGTTACTTTTAGTAAAGTATTGTTTGAGGAATAAAAACGTACAGACTTTTGTTCCATCCCAGTATTTCTTGCCAGGACATTGAGTTTGCCCAAGCCATTCCTAGGGTACTGGACTTGTTCCTAGTACTGGAAAATTACGTAATATTTTGGACAGTGATTCCATAAAAATTACCTAGGCACCTACTAGTTTTAGTGTTCGAGACACAATTTAAGACTTACTTCCAGGAGACTCAGATTTTGAATATTAATTCTAATACTAGGAATTTCTAGGTAAACTAGCCTTGTCTATTTTCTATGCGTCCCATTGATCAGTCCTAGAGATCTGGACTATTTCCAAGTAGTAGAAAATCAGGGGGACCAATTTCTAGAAGACGCTTGATTCAAAGACTGGAACATTGGTCACACTAATTAAGACTTTTATTGGAGAGTCTACTTAATAATAGACTAGGTACAGCCACTATTGCAGCAACACCTAATTACACTTCGGCACCATAAAAAGTAAGGCTCAGATTATTAGCAATATTAATCAATTAATATAACAAATTTATTATGGGTCATTATGTCTCAACAAATTATTTTGGCCAAGGTAATCATTGTTTAATATTGATTCTACCACAAAAATTCACACCCCCCTTTTTCACCCCTTTTAAATTAATAAAAAAATTACTAAGTCTCTTACTAGGTGTAAAAAAACAGAACAAGAAAATGGTTGACAGAATGTGACTTAAAACACTGAATTAAATGACTCTCTATTAATAAATTGAAAAATATTTTATGTTAAAATTATTTAAACAATAAAAAAAATCTATTGTTTAATAGGAATATTATAATTAAACATAAATGAAATAAATTATTGATAAACTTTATTTTATTATAAGTGCAATAAATATTGCTAATTATATTTAAATAAAGGTGATTGGTTGATTTTGAGAAAGTTTTTTGTGCCAAAGGTGCAGTTTTGAATATTTACAAATAAATAAATAAATAAATAAATTGCATTAATAAAACAAATAAATTAAAAAAAAAAAATTATTTTATGGACTTTATTTTTTGAAAAAAATATTTAAATAAAAAAAAAATAAAGTTGTGTAAAATTTATTATAAGATTCAATCTTTTTTCTTTTTTTTGGAAAAATGTACTTTACCAAAATCGGTGGCGATTTCTATAGGCCAAATTTACCTGCAACAGAATTTACAAAATAAAGTTATTAGAATAATGTTGAATAAAAAAAAAAAATCAAATTTAAATCAATTTAAATAAATCAAAATAGGGGTATTTTAGCCCCACTCCCTGACCAAATTATATTTTTTAAATATGAAATCTCCAAAAATATATTTAATTAATTGTTTCTAATTAATATGGCAACAAAAAGGCGGACACCCTAGCCTTAGGTATGATATGAGTTATTGCAGTCAGAACTGACAAACTTACTAAAAATTCTGTAAAAACTACTAGTTGTTATTAGGTTTGTCCTAATATTTAAATATGACCAAGCCATATACTAGGAATAAGCTAAAGTTGCATTAAAATAGCCTTAGGTATGATATGAGTTATTGCAGTCAGAACTGACAAACTTACTAAAAATTCTGTAAAAACTACTAGTTGTTATTAGGTTTGTCCTAATATTTAAATATGACCCAGGCCATATACTAGGAACAAGCTAAAGTTGCATTAAAATAGCCTTAAGTATGGGCAGAGTTATTGCAATCCAGAACTGACAAACTTACTAAAAATTCAGTAAAAACTACTAGTTGTTATTAGGTTTGCCCTAATATTTAAATATGACCCAGGCTATATACTAGGAATAGGCTAAAGTTACATTAAAATAGCCTTAAATATGGATAGAGAGATTGAAGAACAGAACTGACAAACTTACTAAAAATTATCAGAGACATTTTCCGTGATAGCCTGCTTAATTTTGTGGACATCGACCGGTTTCGGGCGTTCGCCCATCTTCAGAATGCGTTTTTCAGACAGTTGTGATAACACAGACTTGCACAGAGCAAATTCAATTTACACACTTCTTGAATGCTTACACTGATTCAGTTTACACACTGAATGAGTGTGTAAACTGAATTTACTCTGTGCAAGTCTGTGTTAACACACTGTCTGACAAACGCATCCTGAATATAGGCGAACGCCCGAAACCGGTCGATGATCACAAAATTAAGCAGGCTATCACGGAAAATGTCTCTGATGCTTTCCAGCTCTGCGGATCCAACCACCACAACAATTACTAAAAATTGCTAGTTGTTACTAATTTTGTCCTAATAATTAAATATGACCCAGGCTATATGCTAGGAATAGGCTAAAGTTGCATTAAAATAGCCTTAAGTATGGGCAGAGTTATTGCAGTCAGAACTGACAAACTTATTAAAAATTCTGTAAAAACTACTAGTTGTTATTAGGTTTGTCCTAAAATTGAAATATAACCCAGGCTACTAGGAATAGGCTAAAGTAACATTAAAATAGCCTTAAGTATGGGCAGAGTTATTGCAGTCCAGAACTGACAAACTTACTAAAAATTCAGTAAAAACTACTAGTTATTATTAATTTTGCCTTAAATGAAATACATTCAATCAAAACACCAAATCCGTCCATATTGGACACAAATTGCCTCGTTCGAGGACTAAACATGTAATATATACATGCACATGTACGGATTGAACATATCGGACCGAATATTCAATTTGCCTTAAATATTTAAATATGACCTACGCCTATATACTAGGAATAGGTATCGCCCTTTAGGTATATCAACCATGGGATCCCGGACAGTTAGTTATCTGTCAAAATTTCTCAACCTAAAATACCACTTTACTGAATGTCCCCCCCCCCCCACCACCACCACCTTTTTGCATTTTTCTCGATAACGCTTCCAGCGATTTTCTTGTTACTAAGTATGTGAACTACACATTTAATGAGCTACAACTTTTATTGTAATATTTCTCTGGGAAACGTTACAATTTAAGGGGTGACGTTAGGCTTTCCTCTAAAAGTGCTATCATAGTTGATTAATAACAATTCTACCAATCTAAGAGTTTTATCATTTCTATTGTCCCAAGATTTTTTTTTGAAATTTAGTTTTCACCGGAAAAATAAATGTGTTGATGACGGTCCTCTGAATATGAATAAAATGGTTGAGATGGTTGTGTGAAATTTGTGACGTTAAAATTCATATATATGTTTTTTATTCATTATTCACTCTGTACAATTGTAATCATTCTCTACCTGCTTCATTTTATATTCTAATTATATTAAGAAGGAATAAGGGCAAGTCTTTGTGAGTGTTTCACACCAGAATTTTTTTTTTTTTTATTGGTATGGGTAATGGAAAATAATTCAAACCAATTGGTAACCAATTGGTGGAATTCAATTTATAACCCAAAAGTGGCAATTTCTTATGAAGTGAGATTTAGTTGAATTACGGATATTTTAAAGATTTTTATATAATCAACTGGCGAAATCTACTGGAAATAAATGATAATCAAAAATTGATTCTAAAATTGGAGCACTGAGATGTATTGAATATAATCTTCTATTTTTTATTTTTATTTTTTTAATTTCAGTTAATCCTAGTTACATAATATGTGAATTTGATATCCCCATTCAGATATCAACACCGCACATTTGACTTCGTAAGTTTTAAGTCCAAAAAAGAAAAAAAGAAAATCTATTAGCCGGAAGTGCTTTTTTTTCCACTTTTTCGCGTTTTTTTTTTTTCAAAAAACTATTCGTAAAAATTTTTTCTACTCTTTACACATAAATGCCTATCACTTTTATCTATAACATTTTTCACGGGAAAATTGATTTTTATAGAGAGGTTCTTGGGGAGGTGGTGGCAATGCGGAAAAGAAAGCAATAACAAATTAAAGCTTTTCTCAAAAACTACCACTTCAGTACAATGTATGGTTCTTATCACCTACATATTATTATGTAAGAAATCATTAGAAGTGTGAGTTTTGAGTTGACTGCATAATTTTTCAATAAAAGAAAAAAAAAACGGCCTAATCAATTTTATGTTTTTAACTTGATATGCTCAACTGTTTAGGCCTGTATAGGCCTATCACTTTTATTTGAAAAAGTTTTTCCGGAATAATTGTTTTTTTTTTTTTTAGAGGGGTTTCTGATGGTGGGACATTTTTAAAAGGTCCCAAACACTTCCACGGTTTGTCCAAGAACCTGGACTAAAACTTAAAATTTGTTGTGGTTGGGTCCGGAGAGCTGGAAAGCATCAAAGATATTGTCCATCATAGCCTGCTTCTTTTCGGTGATCAGTCATCGACCAGTTTCCAGCGTTCTTGTCAAAATAATATGATAACATAGACTTGCTCTGTGCAAATCTATGTTATCTATCACACTGTTTTTGACAAAAACCTTCCTGATGATAGGCCAACGCCCTGAAACTGGTCAAAAAACCAGGCTATCACGGAAAAATATTTTTGATTTTATATAAAAAAAAAAAAATGGTTGGCTAGAAGAAATAGCGTCTGCAAATGGTGGGAGAGAATAACCAGGTCCTGAAGTAGGCAAAAACTCCTTTGTTAAGAAAATACTTGCCTAAATTTAACCAAGGATCTACTGAACCGGAAGGATATTAAGGATAATGGTGAGGGTCTACTAACAAAGGATACGATGTGTCCGATTCTGTGAAGCCGAGGAAGAACCCCCACCCTGGTACACATTCTTTGTGAGCGTACCGCTTTAATGAGAGAGGACACAAGATTTCTTCGGCTTGGGAGGTGGGCAATCCTCAAAGCCACGAGCTTCATGCGGAGCCGCTTTCAAGGAGGGCAAATCAGAGGATAGGATGTGTCCGCTTCTGTGAAGCCGAGGAAGATCTGCCACCCTGGTACACATTCTTTGTGAGCGTACCGGTTTAATGAGAGAGGACACAAGATTTCTTCGGCTTGAGAGGTGGGCAATCCTCAAAGCCACGAGCTTCATGCGGAGCCGCTTTCAAGGAAGGGCAAATCAGAGGATACGATGTGTCCGATCCTGTGAAGCCGAGGAAGATCCGCCACCCTGGTACACATTCATTGTGAGCGTACCAGTTTAATGAGAGAGGACACAAGATTTCTTCGGCTTGGGAGGTGGGCAATCCTCAAAGCCACGAGCTTCATGCGGAGCCGCTTTCAAGGAAGGGCAAATCTAGAAAAAAAAAAAAACGTATGGCGCAACAGCAATGAAGGGCCAAAGCTTACCAGACGGCGATTTGAATAGGGGGCGTGTAGTAAGCACGCCGCAGTTTCCACGCTGTTTAGTAGGGCGCTACTAACTGTAGCTTCCCACTTTTTATCACGATGCTGGGTCAACACTGACTTTGCCTTCACGGGAATCGAACCCTGAATTCTTGCACGAAAGGCGGGTGAGCTAGCCACTGGACCAACGCATGGCTAGGACAGGGCAAATCTGAAGGACTTTTTATAACCATGGAGGATCTCCCACAATTAATTTTTTTTTTTTTCAATCCAATCTAATCTAATTAATATCATATACAGTGGCGTAACTGAATAATTTGTAAGCAAGATTTCGGTGGAAGACTAAAAATTTCAGCCATACCACCTTCCCACCATCAGAAACCCCTCTAAAAAAAAAAAAAACAATTATTCCGGAAAAACTTTTTCAAATAAAAGTGATAGGCCTATACAGGCCTAAACAGTTGAGCATATCAAGTTAAAAACATAAAATTGATTAGGCCGTTTTTTTTTTCTTTTATTGAAAAATTATGCAGTCAACTCAAAACTCACACTTCTAATGATTTCTTACATAATAATATGTAGGTGATAAGAACCATACATTGTACTGAAGTGGTAGTTTTTGAGAAAAGCTTTAATTTGTTATTGCTTTCTTTTCCGCATTGCCACCACCTCCCCAAGAACCTCTCTATAAAAATCAATTTTCCCGTGAAAAATGTTATAGATAAAAGTGATAGGCATTTATGTGTAAAGAGTAGAAAAAATTTTTACGAATAGTTTTTTGAAAAAAAAAAAACGCGAAAAAGTGGAAAAAAAAGCACTTCCGGCTAATAGATTTTCTTTTTTTCTTTTTTGGACTTAAAACTTACGAAGTCAAATGTGCGGTGTTGATATCTGAATGGGGATATCAAATTCACATATTATGTAACTAGGATTAACTGAAATTAAAAAAATAAAAATAAAAAATAGAAGATTATATTCAATACATCTCAGTGCTCCAATTTTAGAATCAATTTTTGATTATCATTTATTTCCAGTAGATTTCGCCAGTTGATTATATAAAAATCTTTAAAATATCCGTAATTCAACTAAATCTCACTTCATAAGAAATTGCCACTTTTGGGTTATAAATTGAATTCCACCAATTGGTTACCAATTGGTTTGAATTATTTTCCATTACCCATACCAATAAAAAAAAAAAAAATTCTGGTGTGAAACACTCACAAAGACTTGCCCTTATTCCTTCTTAATATAATTAGAATATAAAATGAAGCAGGTAGAGAATGATTACAATTGTACAGAGTGAATAATGAATAAAAAACATATATATGAATTTTAACGTCACAAATTTCACACAACCATCTCAACCATTTTATTCATATTCAGAGGACCGTCATCAACACATTTATTTTTCCGGTGAAAACTAAATTTCAAAAAAAAATCTTGGGACAATAGAAATGATAAAACTCTTAGATTGGTAGAATTGTTATTAATCAACTATGATAGCACTTTTAGAGGAAAGCCTAACGTCACCCCTTAAATTGTAACGTTTCCCAGAGAAATATTACAATAAAAGTTGTAGCTCATTAAATGTGTAGTTCACATACTTAGTAACAAGCAAATCGCTGGAAGCGTTATCGAGAAAAATGCAAAAAGGTGGTTGGTGGTGGGGGGGGGGGGCATCAGTAAAGTGGTATTTTAGGTTGGAAAATTTTGACGATAACTACTGTCGGATCCATGGGATATACCTAAAAGGCGATAACTTTCATAGTATATAGGCGTAGGTCATATTTAAATATTTAAGGCAAATGAATATTCGGTCCGATATGTTCACGTACATGTACATGTATATATTACATGTTTAGTCCTCGAACGAGGCAATTTGTGTCCAATATGGACGGATTTGGTGTTTTGATTGAATGTATTTCATTTAAGGCAAAATTAATAATAACTAGTAGTTTTTACTGAATTTTTAGTAAGTTTGTCAGTTCTGGACTGCAATAACTCTGCCCATACTTAAGGCTATTTTAATGTTACTTTAGCCTATTCCTAGTAGCCTGGGTTATATTTCAATTTTAGGACAAACCTAATAACAACTAGTAGTTTTTACAGAATTTTTAATAAGTTTGTCAGTTCTGACTGCAATAACTCTGCCCATACTTAAGGCTATTTTAATGCAACTTTAGCCTATTCCTAGCATATAGCCTGGGTCATATTTAATTATTAGGACAAAATTAGTAACAACTAGCAATTTTTAGTAATTGTTGTGGTGGTTGGATCCGCAGAGCTGGAAAGCATCAGAGACATTTTCCGTGATAGCCTGCTTAATTTTGTGATCATCGACCGGTTTCGGGCGTTCGCCTATATTCAGGATGCGTTTGTCAGACAGTGTGTTAACACAGACTTGCACAGAGTAAATTCAGTTTACACACTCATTCAGTGTGTAAACTGAATCAGTGTAAGCATTCAAGAAGTGTGTAAATTGAATTTGCTCTGTGCAAGTCTGTGTTATCACAACTGTCTGAAAAACGCATTCTGAAGATGGGCGAACGCCCGAAACCGGTCGATGTCCACAAAATTAAGCAGGCTATCACGGAAAATGTCTCTGATAATTTTTAGTAAGTTTGTCAGTTCTGTTCTTCAATCTCTCTATCCATATTTAAGGCTATTTTAATGTAACTTTAGCCTATTCCTAGTATATAGCCTGGGTCATATTTAAATATTAGGGCAAACCTAATAACAACTAGTAGTTTTTACTGAATTTTTAGTAAGTTTGTCAGTTCTGGATTGCAATAACTCTGCCCATACTTAAGGCTATTTTAATGCAACTTTAGCTTGTTCCTAGTATATGGCCTGGGTCATATTTAAATATTAGGACAAACCTAATAACAACTAGTAGTTTTTACAGAATTTTTAGTAAGTTTGTCAGTTCTGACTGCAATAACTCATATCATACCTAAGGCTATTTTAATGCAACTTTAGCTTTCCTGTATTGGCTTGGTCATATTTAAATATTAGGACAACATAATAAATAGTAGTTTTTTACGAATTTTAGTAGTTTGTCAGTTCTGACTGCAATAACTCATATCATACCTAAGGCTATTTAATGCAACAGCCTATTCCTAGTATATAGCTTGGTCATATTTAAATATTAGGACAAACCTAATAACAACTAGTAGTTTTTACAGAATTTTTAGTAATTTTGTCAGTTCTGGATTGCAATAACTCTGCCCACACTTAAGGCTATTTTAATGCAACTTTAGCCTATTCCTAGTATATGGCCTGGGTCATATTTAAATATTAGGGCAAAATTACCAATGTTATACAAGTAGTTTATTTAAACGTGGTTTATTGTTTTGTCCGTAATATCTGACAATGTAAATAGTTCTAAACGGGTGAATTAAATGATGCGTCTATATCTTTTGTTTTTATATTGCTTTGTGTGTGTGTGTGTGTGTGTGTGTTCGTGTTCACATTAGGATTTTTTTTTTGTGGTTGCCAGGATTTCCTTATATTGTAGGGGATATGAAGTGTATGGCTTCTTATTTTTTTTTGGCTGGGGTATCGTGGGAGGTGGGCTGCCTCACTGTCTGTCTCCCTTTTTTCTCCGCTACTGACAACCTATCGTCTCACCCATGTCTAGTATGTAATGGTATTTTTTACTCCCTGGGTGACTATAGTCTCCCATGTTCTTATCAAACAAATTTATACCTCATTTAGCAAAAAGTAGGCAAAATGACTGTCTTTAAGGTTATGATGAGAAGGTTTCGTAAAGGTTTGCTCTTCTTTGGCAGCCCGGGGGGGGGGCGCGCTTGGGTGTGGGTGCTACTTTAAGCATTTTTTATTTTTTTTTATTTTTAGCATGCTTACCTGAACATATATACTTAAGCGTCATACCCATTTTTAAGTAATCCTTAATATTTTTATCAATTTTTAAAAATTAAGTGTCCCACATACTTCGGGGGTGGGGGGAGGGGAGTTTGCAGTATCCAAAGATCGAAATATTTGTTTCTCAGGGATCCTCTTATACTACACACACACATATAGCCCTATCATTTTTATCAGAAACATTTTTCAGTTTTTTTTAATTTCTCCTACTGTAAGGTCCCCTGAGTGGTTTTTACCAATTGGTCTCTGTGTAGGTCTGTATGTGAGACAGTATAACTCAAAAAAAAAAAAAATTGCAAAATATTCAGACTTAATATTTTCCATTAAATTGCTATCCAGGAGATCCCTGAGAATTAAGCTTTTTGAAAAAAATCGTTTAACCGGAAGTAGCCACTCACTTTATTGAATGTTTTTTTTTTCCCCCCGTTTTTCCTGCTATTTTCTCTAAAACTGCTCCAATGATTTTACACATATAATGAGCTATAACTTCAATTTGAAATAAAGTAAGTAAAGTAATGTCTATTTTTTCAGGCGGGCTTAACGTCCAACTACCAAATTAGGTGTCGTGGACGGGGGCGGAAGCACCTACTTTACTGTTAACATTTTTCATACCAATATAAAATTTAGCAGTTATACGCGGACTCGAACTGGGGTCCTCCCACTTACAAGTCCATGTCATAACCACTACACTAAACACCTGCTCCTTTTTATTTGAATATTTCTCCAGATAACTTCATTTAAGGGGGCTTTTTTTTTTTTTTGGTGGAGGGGTGGGGTTATGTTTTCCTCTAAGTGCTAACATAGTTGATTATATAAATTCAACCATCTAAACAAAATTAATTAGAAATAAATAGATTACGATAAAATTCTTAAGTTTCAAGAAATTAGCAAACCGGAAGTGCGTTATTACTGAACAATATTTTTCGGTTTTCGCGATTTTCTCCACTAAAAAAAAAAAAAAAAAAACATCGACGAATTTCATTGAATTTGGTTATATAGATTTGTCCAGTTATAATTTTGTAAATTTTGGTGAGAAAAAGTTGTATGAGTGTTTCACAACCAGATTTTTACTACTTTGTAAGAGGAAATGATTGCTTTTGGGCCAGATTTTTGAAATTTGTTATTCCGTTTAGGCAACACCACCAACCGGCATCAAGACTGCAAGATTTTGGGATAAAATCTATTCATCAAACAGAAGTTTTTCTTGATTTATCACGAAAATGGCTCCCAAGATTTTCTTGAAACTTTGTATACTATCTATACACATAAATACTTATCACTTTTATTTTGATCATTTTTTTTCCCCCCGGGAAAAAAGGGTTAAGCTCCCAGCTAAAGTAGCTAAGTTAATGCTAAATAGTACAATGTATAGTTCTGCCAGCTTTATAATATCAATAATATACATTAGAAGCAAGCATTTACTAGAATTCAAAATTTGAAGCAAAGGGGACTTCGCAGAATAGTTATGTTTTTGGTTGAGTTTTGACAATTTGCATAGATATAAACTTTGATACAGTTGTATTATTATTTTAAAGAGGAGATATGCAGTGCGACCTGAAAGATCTATTGTGCTCTTCGAAGCCTTGTCAATGCAATGCCTGTCTCCGAGCCTATCACCGGGATAGTGAGCTGTAGAGGCTTCTAGGACTTCTAAAAGAAAATCTAAGAGTAAGGGTAATGCAGGGCACTGCAGACTCAGGGGACCTCTGAGAGAAAGCTGGGCCTAGAAGATGATGGTATAGGCAGATTCTGTGGGCAGATGGTGGACACTCCAATACATATCATATCACCGAACTGCGATGCCATCATTCAAAGAAGATTCAATAGCCTACGTTGTTACCAGCTAGGAGAGAGGGGAAATACCCACCCTAGAACCCTCCAGGATCCTGGGATTTCTTAGGGATCTCAACCTGGAGAGGGTGCTATAGATGAGCAAGCTCACCTAACGCACCAGAGAGGGTACAATAGAACACCCGATCTATTTGCATATGAACCCTCAAAAAAAAAAACAAAAAAAAACGGGGGATTTGCACTGCGATCTGAAATATCTATTGTGCCTCCCGGAGCCTTCTCAGTCTCCAGGCCAGAGTCTCCGAGCAGTATTTTTCTAGCTACAGACAACACTGCCAATCACCGGGACAGTGAGCTGTAGAGGCTCCTAGGAAGAGAAAATCTAAGGGTAAGGGTAGGGGAAGCTAGGCCTAGAAGATGGTGGCATAGGCAGACTATGTGGGGAGATTGGAAACTCCAATACATTTCCTCACCGACTGCGATGCCGTCATCCAAAGAAGATTCAATACCTGGGTTGTTACCTGGTAGGGGAAGGGGGAAATACCCACCCTAAAACCCTCCAGGATCCTGGAATTCCTTAGGGTTCTCAACTTGGAGAAGGTGCTGTAGATATAGCAAGCTCACCTACAGCACCAAAGGGGGTACATGCACTGCAACTTGAAAGACCTATTGTGCCTCCCGGAGCCTTTTCAGTGTACTGCTGGTCTCCGAACAGTATTTTCTAGCTACAGATAACACTGCCCATCGCCGGGAAAGTGAGCTGTAGATGCTTCAGGGAAAAGAAAATATAAGGGCAGCACGGTGGATTCGAACACAGGACCTCCACGTTGCTAATCCAGCGTATTACCACTGAGCTAATCCCTTCCTTCTCCCTCGGCTTACTAGCCAATTAACCAGGGACAGAGTCCCTAGTTTGTGTACTGTGTTTGTCCTTGTCTGTAAAGGATAGACTGTATAAAGTTTATTGCGTACTGGTCTGGTGAAGTGCATGCAGGTACCGAGCTGTGGTAATCCACAGCATGCAACAGATACCCAATCATATACACATATCATGACACAGTTATTACATTTTTTCGAATAAAAAAACAATAATTTTGATTATTAAGGATTGTCTTGGAAGCGTGTTACCCATAATATGTGAAAGCTAGGATACAATACAGTTGTTTATAAGTTAACTTAAATGTTTATTAAGGAATAAGGATGCTTTCATTTATTTTTACATCTAGTGATTTCTATTCAAAATAGAAAAATTGTTCGGAGACTGCAATATTGGATCCTATTCTGAATGGATACTGGGTAAGGAGGAGAGTCTTAATTTAGCCGCCCTCGAGTAAAATGGGGTAGGATAATCTGACTGTGGGCGGGTGTGGGGAAGTCAGTCAGTGGTTGGAGTTGATTTGTTATGTCAATCCTAACTTAGGGGACTCCTATTGCTATTAGTGGGTAGAATCTCTTTTTTCTACTTTTGTATTTTTTTTTTTGATTAAAAAAAGGTCTTTCCAAGGTAACCCTGGGCAAGAATATACCGGGGACTTTGGGGTGGGGTGGGCGAGACTTTGGCTGTATGACCGAGTTTTTCATTAACTACACAGAAAGTAGGAGCTAAACCATGTACTATTATAGTTCCATCGCAGGACATCATTCGAGAGAAATCTTCCAACAAGCTTCCTCTGGGTGAATTGACAAAAGAAGTTGCAAATTGGACAAAGGGAGCACATAGAGGAAGGGAGGGAGACAGCCGCCTTCGCCCCCAACTTGGCCGTACTACTTATTACTTTTCCAACTCCCCTAGGTAGCAGGAAGTATTGTAATCGTGTCAAAAATTTTCGATATCGACTTTTCACCGGGAAATACATGTTTTCAGGTCCCCTGTGTCCTCCCCCCCCCAAAATTAGTTGTTAGAAAATGGTCTGCATGTATTTGTGTGTCAGTAAAAATGCGCAGAAAGTTCAAACATAATATTTGGTGTTTACGTATATCACCATGGAGGGATGCGACAGTAAAATTATCTGTCAAAATTTCTCAACCAAAAGTTTACCACTTTATCCAATAGTTTTTTCAGTTTTTTGTGATTTTCTCACAAAAGCAGCTCCAATTATTTTCTTTAAACTAAGGAATGTGAACTGCACATATTATTATTATTATTATTATTATTATTATTATTATTATTATAGTATTATTATATATTGTCTGTAGGGAGGGACCAAACCCGACGCTATCCAAAGTCCACTGGGACCATATAGCTACACCAAGAAAAAACCACAACAAACCGGGGCTAGAACAATATCCAGACCCAGCTCTAATCCACTAAAATTCACCGCAGTCTGAATTAAATCGGATAATCCTTAAGGGGAAATAGCCTAAGCTCTTCCACAGACATCCTGTTCCGACCAAAGGTCCTAAATCTAATTTCCTCACAACCCAGGCAATCAGTCATAAGATGGATAGGTGTTTCCTCCTCTGCCTCACAGACTCTACAAAATGGATCCAGCATGAGCCCCATTACGTAGAGATGTCTCATTAAACCACAATGTCCAGTAAGGGATCCAACCAGATGCCTGTGAGAGTTCCGTGAAAGACACAGCAACGTCTCACAAATAGCCCTGTACGGAGCTCCGATGAGCATTTTGGACTGCCGACAATCAACTGTGAAGCTATGTCCGTGACTGGAAACCTGACAGGCATGTGCGAGAAGACACGCTAACAGTAGGCTCGGGACCAATGAAAGGAAGAGAGGCGCCTAATTTGGCAAACCTATCCACCTATCCTCATTCCCAAAAATTCCCATGTGACCTGGTACCCAGACTAGAAGCATATCCTTCAGAGAAGAAAGCTTTTCCAGCCTTTTAGAACACTCTAACACCAGCCTAGAAGTGAAGGCACATGAAGTCAGCGCCTTCAGCGCAGCTTGGCTATCCTAGCATATACAAGGTACTACACATATAAAGGTACTACAACTGTTTATTTTTCAACATTTCTTATGGTAATATAATTTAAGGGGGTTTTTGGGAGCCAGGGTAGGGGGTTATGTTGTTCTTCATTAAAGTGCTATCATAATTGATTATACGAATTTCTACCATCTAAATAAAATTAATAGATTTGCCAAAAATTTCAGAGTTTCAGAGAACAAAAAATTAATAAACCGGAAGTGCGTTTTTTTACTGAACAGAATTTTTTTTGTTTTGTTTTGTTTTTTATCTCAGTTTTTCGTGATTTTTTTTTTCGAAAATGATAGCAAAGATTTTCTTTAAACTTGATGGAATATTTGCTGCATAGATAAAAACTTTATCACTATTTATTTACAAGTAAAATCCTCACCACCATGTTTATAGCCAACCCAAAATTATACATTGTAATAATTATTAGTAATTAATATTAGATATAAGAAAATGTTATGTGAGTGTAAACACTAGAATTTTTTTTATTTTTAATTTGATTTAAATAATTAAAAAAAAAAAATTAATAAGCCGTAACTAACAATACCGTATTGTCTGTTAGGATGTCTACATATGTGTAAACGAGGCTTTTGCTAGTTACTATAGCAACCCACGTAAACAAACCTCCGTTAAAATCAATACCTCTGACAACTGACAGAACATGTGTTTGTTAATCGAAACATACTATGATAAATACTGTAACTTCTAATAATTGTCTAATAGTCTAACAAACAATATATATATATATATATATGTATACATGAAGATCTGTTAATAGATAAAACTATTAATAATAAGAAAATCAATAATTACATAAATTTTTAAAATAATAGTCACGCTGCTCGGCAAAAGGAGAGGCTAAGCCCCCAGAACCCCCTTTTTTATTATCAACAACTGCTGTATTACCAGAATTTTGGCCAACCTTTTTCTTAAACTAATAAACACCTATCCCAGGACTCTACTGCACATAACCACCGGAAAGCACTAAGCAAAAATAATTTTGATTATTAAATCACAAAGAAGTCTCATTTTTTTATATAGTACAATGACCCCAAAAACAGTATATAAAAAAAACAATTATGGGGGTATTAAAAAAAAAAAAAAAGTCATAGAACTATAATGGTAAACAATATAAAAGAAACTATATGTAATAATGATATGACTGATATTATTTAGGGCAAAATTAATTACAATTAATAAGTTTTTTTTATTGAATTTTTCAGTAAGTTTGTCAGTTCTGGACTGCAATAACTCTACCATACTTAAAGGCTATTTTAATGTAACTTCAGCCTATTCCTAGTATATAGCTTGGTCATATTCAAATATTTTGGGGCAAAATTAATAACAACTCGTAGCTTTTACTGAATTTTTAGTAAGTTTATTAGTTCTGGTCTGCAATAACTCTGCCCATACCTAAGGCTATTTTACTGCAACTTTAGCCTATTCCTGGTGTATATAGCCTGGGTCATATTTAAATATTAGGGCAAAATTAATAACAACTAGTAGTTTTTACTGAATTTTTAGTAAGTTTGTCAGTTTTGGACTGCAATTACTCTATCATACATAAGGCTATTTTAATGTATCTTTAGCCTATTCCTAGTATATAGCCTGGGTCATATTTAAACATAAGGGCAAATTAATAACAACTCGTAGTTTTTACAGAATTTTTAGCAACTTTGTCAGTTCTGTACTGCAATAACTCTGCCCATACTTAGGGCTATTTTAAAGCAACTTTAGCCTATTCCTAGTATATAGCCTTGGTCATATTTAATCACACAAAAGAATCTAGGAATGCTGTGAGAGCTAAACGTTTAATTTAATTGGATGTCAAAAGCAAAAATGGTCAATTTCGACGTAGATCTATTAGAGATAGTGTCGTAACCAACTAATAGAATCACTTGGGCGTTATGTTACAATGGGAATATCTGTTCCTAAACTAAACTAATAGAGATATATATTACTAGTTTATAATTGTTTAGATTACGATAAAAGATCGTAAAACCGATTAAACTTCGGATACTAGCTGCATACGCAAATGCCTATCACTTTTATTTGAAAAATATTTCTTATAAAATAAAATTGGTTTTTAGAACATTCTTAGAAATTTGCAGCGTTCAGCCGGACTTGTAATGAGTCATTTTAGTACATGTATGTATACGCACTATAGTTTCTGATATGACCAAGATGTAGTTATGAAAATAGTGTGCGATTAATTCAAAATAAGATTATTGTTTTGAAAATTATAAAAAATTACCATACAGACACACATATAACTCAATTATAAAAATTAAGATAATTTTGGGCAAAGGTACATTTTCAATAATACCTGACATGGATGTCTACAATGTTCAAAATATAGGACACGCTACAGTGGACCAGGATACACATATGTTTCTGACCATATGTTTACACAACAACTAGCAAACGGTTTAAGTTTGTCAGTTCTGACTGTAATTACTCGTATCATACTTAAGGCTATTTTAATGCAACTTTACCCTATTCCTAGTATATGGCCTGGGTCATATTTAAATATTAGGGCAAAATTAATAACAATTCGTAGTTTTTATTGAATTTGAGTAAGTTTGTCTGGTATGACTGCAATAATTCTATTATACTTGAGGCTATTTTAATGCAACTTTAGCCTATTCCTAGTATATAGCTTGGTCATATTTAAATATTAGGGCAAAATTAATAATATCAAGTAGTTTTTACTGAATTTTAATATGTTTGTCAGTTCTGACTTCATTATATCTGCGATATTAAAGGCTATTTCAATGGAATTTTAGCGTATTCTAGTATATAGCTCGGGTCATATTTTAATATTAGTGCAAAATTAGCAACTTAATTTTAATAATTTTTTCAGTTCTTACTGCCATTTTTTTGCTAACTTTACTTTCATCAGTTTGCAAAGATAATAGAGCGCTCTCTTTAAGTATTTATCTCGTATTTCTAATTGGAATAACTAATTGAGTTTGTTTAAACTCCATAGTACAAGGGTTGAGTAATGTATATATATATATTTTTTTTCATTTGATTATGTAGTAAAGGTGCAAATGGGAGACATCTGCGTCCGTTTGTATGTTGGCAGGCAACACCTGCATGTTACCAGCGCACGAGCCATGTATAGTGTGCACGCGTTTCCAATGGCTCATATAAGGGGGAGAGTGTTGGTTAGGTTATATTCATTGGGGACTACTGGACACCCTAGTTACGAGTTGTTCTATCTAAAAAGCTTTAACACAAATCATCCCAATGGGGTATACAAAACCTTTGCCAGCTGTTCGGATAGGGAAATATACGCTATATAATCAAATGCTTATAAAATTAAAAATGAATTTTTTTTAATATTAACTATAATGTTTAAAATAAAAGTGTTAGGCCTATATGTGTGCAGTTAGCATTTTAAGTTTAAAAGGAAATCATTGCTACTGTTTTTGAGAAAATTCCCCCTCCTAAAAAAAAATTAAAAACCTATTCTTTAAAGTCCGCATTTCCAGTTAACCGCATTTTCTTTTAATTTGGAAATGGCTGGTTCATCTAACTAAAAAAGTTGCATGGACTTTAAAAGTCATCCACATACCCCTGATGTTTACAGACACGATATTATACTAATCTTTAGGCTGTGTAGAGAGTTTCTATACATATTATGTGCCCTCCAAATAGTCAGCTGAATTGGGAGCTTTTTTAGAAAAACCATGTCTGCGTCTTACCATATATTAAGTCAATTTTACCTCACTACTGGGAAACAACAGTGTTACAGCTGGTGAAGCTACGCCAGCTCTATGTGAAATGGAAGGGCTAGATGTCTTTGATCAGTGTACTGCCAAAAGTTGGCTTTAAAAACAGTCAAATCCAACCACAAGTATGCCGTACCCTTGCTGCAGAACTAGCAGTGTCTAAAAGACACTATGAGCCACCATGTCCATGCTATGTGAAAAGGTAAAAAAGTTGATGTAGTGCCTCCTGCTTTTACCGCCCTCAGAATGGTTACTTGCCAACTTTTCTTTAAAAAAAAAATAAATAAATAAATAAAATCCATCTGACATGTCATTTCTACAAAAAAAAAAATGGTGGACATGTGATGAGAAATGGATTTAACTGGCAAAATCTTGAAACAAAGTTGGTCCGGATCCTCCTTCCAAACGGCATGATCAAACAATGATGTTATGCATTTTCTGAAACTATGAAGGGGTAATTCATTCGTTGACGAGCAAGAAATGGGGATTTGAGTGGGATTATGAGATTAGCATTGGTAGTGTAGGGGAGAACACTCTTACCAGGCTAACGGAGGCGGGTAACGGCATTATTCGCTGCTGTTCAGATGGCTCTAGGCAGGAGGGAACTAGTCTGCCAGGAGCGGGAGCATGGTTGCAGGAATTAGACAGGGGGAGCTCGGTGGCCTTGGGTGGTATGACCACTGTCTTTCAGGCTTAGGTTGTTGGTATTATCGAATGGTGATGCCTTGCGGGGGAGTAGCAGGGAGAGATATTAAAAAGGTGCGGATATTCTCTGATAGTCAGGCCGCAACTGAGGGCTTTGAGCAAGCCGTGTTGGAGTTCGAAATTGGTGGGAGAATGTACTAAGAATGTAATAAGAAGGCTTAATGTCTTACTCGGCGGGGTAAAGTGCAGCTTTATTAGGTACCTGGACATGCGGGAATAGAGGGCAATGAGAGGGCGGATCGGTTGGCTAGGGAAGGATCCTCTTTATCTTTTAGTGGTGCCGAGCCAGCTCTCGCCGTCACTAAGAGGTTTTGTGATAGTCAGATCAGACTTTGGGAGACTGGGTTTTTGAGAAATTTGCTGGGGTGACCCGCAGGGTGCCTCCAGCTAAAAGATTCATCAAAGGAACCAAGCAGGGGTTTCAGATTAACCGATCCTGTCCCTTAGTAGGATAGGACTGAGGACCTTGGTAGGTGTAGTGACCGGACACACATGGGTGTCTAGTCACTTGCATAATATAGGGAGGACGTCCAGTCCCAGAACTGTGATGATGAAATTAGGGAAACGGTGTATCACTACTAATGTCAGTGTCCCCGTTTCGCTGGTACTAGATTTCGTGTATTTGGGAGGTCACCACTCTCGCGGGATTGCTTGGGTGAGTTGGAGTTGAAGGATCTCTTGGGATACTGCAGACTGACCGGTAGATTACCGGGGGAGATTTAGAAAATGAATTGGGGGGAAAATGGGGGATAAAAATCATATAGGCTTAGGTCCCAAGCCAATAGGCACCCAGTTTTCAATAATAATAATAATAATTATTCGTTTCCGATAGACTTTACCATGAATTCTCTCGACATTTTTTTTTTTGCAACAACTAGAATAGATTTTTACTGAAACATGGCGGCCCCAGCGTTAACCTTAGGTTTGGTTCAAACCCAAACAAGTTTTTTTTTGTTCCAGCAAAATAAACGCTCAGCCACACAGCTCCTGGACAAACTAAAGGAAAAATTTTTGGAGAACTTGATGGATGCACTGAAACTCTTTTACACCCAGTCCTATAGTCCAGGACTTAGCTCAATCCCGATTACCATTTCTTACGGGGTTGCTATGGATCACTTTCTTTACGGGACAAAATGTAATAACTTCAAACCGAAGTTGTACCTGGAGTGCAGGAGTTTTTTATTTTTTTATTCCAAAGTCAAGGAATAGTATCAGCGAAGGATCCAACAGCTGGCAGAAACATGGGTTACAACAGTCAGTCACAATGGGCCATATTTTAAGCATTAATACTAATTACTAAATTACTGAATTATTTAAAGGAAATAAATCTATCCATTTTCGTAATGATACCAATAATTTGGTCGCCCTGTTATAACGGTTTTTTTTAAAACATGACCTTCTAGAATTCCCTTTCACCTACCCTAATCCTAAAAAGTGTCCTCAAATCCTTTTCACTTCTTTGCCTATTCAAACCCAACTTTCATTTGGTCTGGACAAC
This sequence comes from Triatoma infestans, assembly GCA_011037195.1. NCBI lineage: Eukaryota > Metazoa > Arthropoda > Insecta > Hemiptera > Reduviidae > Triatoma > Triatoma infestans. Next base: position 33,491 of record JAAEAF010009828.1, read on the forward strand.
AGATTTTCTTTAAACTCGGAATATTGGTAGCATATTTAATTGTAATTAATGTACTAACACTATTAACAAGTTATATGGCAAACTTAAAGACCCTAATCCCAACAAATTACATCAGACCTCTTTTACCAGATAGACTGTACACAATGTCCAGCTGTTTATGTTGGACAAACTACACAATATTTAAAAAAACAGAATGTACCAACATGAATACGACTGCAGATATAAAAATGACAAAGACAACTTTATTGCACTGACGAAACATTTTAGGGGGAAAAAAATAATAAATTTGATTTTTCTAAAACAAAAATACTAGCAAAAGAAACTAACCGGATATAAAGAAATATATTAGAAATGATATATATATAAAAGAATACATTTTTTATTAATTTTCGTAATGATACTAATAATTTGTCCTCCCTGTATAACTTTTTTTTTTAAACATGACATTCTAGAATTCCATTTCACCTACCCCACCTCTAAAAAATTTCTACAAATCCCTTTTACTTCTTTACCTATTCAAATCTAACTTTCATTTCTGTAGATGATTTAAGGTCAAGAAACTATTAACTTTTAATTTTCTTATTTTTTATGTTTCTGCGATGTAACAAATGTGTATGTTTAAAAATTCTTTCTCTACATCTTCACGAGTATCCTACATAGGTTCAATATTATTTTTATGTATTTATTTATTTATTTATTTTTTTGTTATTATTATTCGGCATTTTACAATATTATTAATACATTTTGGTTCCTCATTGTATTGGTTTCTTTTTTTAGATTAAAGCCTTGATAAAGACAAGAAACTCTCTCAAAACGCTGTGCATAATTGAATGTTTTCTTTCTTGAACTGATCCTCACTGAATTTCTTCATAACATAATTCATCAACAGTCAACAAATACTTCTATATTAAAGCTAAGAAATAGATTTTTTTTTTTATTTTCAAACACTCGCCCATTTTTTGTTTATTTACTTTCTACTGGTGGTAATAGTGCGTCAAATTTTTTGATATCAGTTTTACACCGGAGTACACATTTTTTATATGCTGTTCCTTAAGTCCAAATTGATTTTTTTAATCACATGTTGTGTGTGTGTGTGTTTGATGTAGGTATGTGAACAGCCTACTTAGCTTCAAAAACGAACAATGTGAAAAACTTCAAACTTAATAGTTCCCGTTTAGGGCATCACCATGGTTTCTATCAGTGAGGTTTATCTATCAAAATCCTCAACCCGTAGTACACTTTATTAATATTTTTTGTTTTTTCACTTTTTATGAGTTTTTCTCAACTGGTTCTAACCTTTTCCTTTAAACTGGTATATTACTCACACATCATAAGTGGCTATAAACTTTTAATTTGAACCATTTTTTCTGGTGAAAAATTCATTTTAAAGCGGCTTTTCGGGGAATGGTGTGTTAATTATTTCCTTTAAAGTGCAATTTTTAGGTTATTGATACAATTCTATCATTAATAGTTATGCCCCTGCAAGGGGCCAGCCCCTATCACCTCCGGCATAATTCCTGTTGAACCAGAGGTTGATAGAAGAGTTAAGGCTGACCAGGTACTTGGCCATGCCTACCGATAGATGATTCCCAATCTTACTTTTGAAAGGAACTTCCACATTGTTATACCGATCAGGGATGAGTGGGACAGGGATCCCCCACTGCTTGGTAACTCAATCTGGTATACAGACGGCTCTAAAGCTCCCACTGTGGTCGGAGCTGGGGTCTATGGAGGCAGGCCTTAAGTTAAGATTAAAGCCAGCCTAGGAAAGTACGCCACGGTCTTTCAGGCCGAAGTTGTGGCGTTACAAATTTGCGCTAAGGAGATTATAAGGCAACGGTTAGAGGGTAGAAGAATAGCCATATACTCCGATAGTCACGCAGCCCTGACGGCACTTTCCTCACACCAAATAGTCTCAAGATTGGTGTTGGGTCTGCCTATATGCCCTAACCGAGGTGCCCTCCTCGCACCTCGGACGCCCTGGCGAGGGAGGGCTCGAAGGATAACTTTATAATCCCCAAGCCCTTCCGCGGGTTGCCCAGGAGCTTGATTCACGCTTCTATCAAGGAATGGATAGAATACCAGCGTCTTTGATTGTGGGAAAGTACGCCAGGATAATATATTTACCTACATTCACCAGGGATATACTGAGCCATAGCCGAAGGGATATAAGGCTATAATAGTGGGTCTACTTAAAGGGCATTGCAGGCTGAATAGGCACATGCAACATTTACTACTTGCAGACAAAACGTTATGCCTTTTTCTGCAGGGCCGAGGAGGAAACCCCAGTACACATCCTGTGTAAGTGTGCCGGCCTGACGAGGACAAGGTTTCTTCAACTGGGGAAACTAGCAATCCCGAAGCCAAGAGCTTCATGACGGAACCACTTTCAGCCTTTGCTAGGCCTGATTAAGTGGGCGAAGCTGAGGGATGTGCTATAAACCCAGGGGATCCACAATAGACCTCTCCCCAATCTAATCTAATCATTAATTAGTATTAATAGAAGAATATAGATCTAACTGAAAGTGCGTCTTTGCTGAACAGTTTTAACAATTTTTTTTCCAATAAAAACACCAGATAAATTTCATTAAATTTGGGTATAATAACAACAAAAAACTTGTTAATTACAATTTTTTTGGGCATTGCAGTAAGGGAAAGTTGTATACATATTTGATTAGATTTCATATAATTGTGTATAATTTGACATTGTCATAATTTCCTGTTTAGAGTTGTAAAAAAAAAAAAAAATTAAATCGGATTTATTTAAAAAAAAAACAATTTGTACCAGTAATGTGAAAGCTGTAAGAAAACAGGTCAAGTTCATAAAAGACTGACTCAGACGGTTGGGCCCTATATATTAAGTCTTGGACCAAACGGGGGAGGTAGCAATCGATAGTGTTAAACTAACTTCAGGATCTCCACGGACTTAATACCAAAGTCCCTATTGTCTTTATTTAACATTACATATACATCGATAAATGCATTGTTTACTTTATTCGAATGCAATTAGTTTGCCCAGTTTATAAGGCATTAAATTTTACTTTAAATTTGCTAAAGGTATAATTGGGCTGGCCATAAAAATGGTGGTGGGGATTTTACTTGTGTGTGTGTAGACAAACATCTCTCCTTCCCCCAAAATACCCCCTCTAAAATCAATTTATTAAAAAAAAAAAAAAATGTTGCAAATAAAAGTGATACGTATTTCCCAAGTTTAAAGAAAATCCATTTTAAACGTTTTCGGAGAAAATCCCCCACCCACCAAAACTCAAAAACCTATTCTAAAAAAATCTTGTATGAAACACTCACGTAACTTTCTCTTATTCCAGTTTTCAAAATTACAATTGACAAATTTTATAATTAGAATACCAAATTTAATGAAATTCGTCGAAAACTGAAAAAAAAAAAAACTGTTCAGTAAAAGCGGCACTTCCGGTTTTATTAATTTTCTTGAAACTCAGGATTTTGGCAAATCTATTTATTTCTAATTAATTTTGTTTGGATGATAGAATTGTATAATCAACAATGATAGCAATTTAGAGAACAAAACATAACCCCTCCCCTAGAAGTGCCCCTAAATGAATTTTTCCCAGAGAAATGGTTTAAATAAAAGTTGTACATTTTTGTATGTATAGTTTATATAGGTCGTTTCATCAAGAAAATCGCGGAACAATTTTTTGAGAAAATCGCGAAAAGTAAACAAAAAAAAACCAATCATTTAGTAAAGGCACTTTCGGTCATCCGATTTTTTTTCAAACTCGGAAATTTCAACAACATATTTAATTCTATTTAACATTATTTAGATGATAGAATTGTCTAATAAACTGAAATAGCACTTTAGTTGAAAAAACCTAACCTCACCCCTCCCCTCCCCTCCCCCTAAATTGCCCTTAAATAAATTTTCCTCCCAGAAGAAATGTTTCAAAAAAATTGTAGCTCTTTGTATGTTGTGAAGTTATATATAAAGTTTCACAAGAAATCGCGGAGCCATTTGACGAAATTGCAAAAAAATAAAAAAAGCAGAACTAGTTACATGGTATTTCCGTTGGGAATTTTGACAAATATACGTCGGATCCCATGGTGAACTAAACGGAATATCAAGTTTGTACTTCCTACGTTTCTTCGTTTTTTGCGCTATACTGTTTACATCACACACCACACACACACACACCACACACACACACACACAGACCATTTGCTAAAAACTACTTTTTTGACCTTTCAGTGGACCTCAAAACGGATATTTCCGGTGAAAACTCGATATCGAAAATTTGACACGATTAAAATACTTCCTCTTACTAGGGAGTAAGAGAAAGTAAAAAGTGACACTTTTGGTTAACCGATTTTCTTCACAAAAATTTGGGGAATTCTATCAATGCTTCTAATGTGTATTAATATTATGTACGGGGTAAAACTATATATTATACTGAAATGATACTTTAGAGGAAACCATAACGTTACTGTTCCCCTCAATAGAATCCCTCCAAAATATCAATTTTCCCGGACAAATGTTTTAAACAAAAGTGATAGGTGGTTGTGTGTGTAGTAAATAGAACACGAAGTTTTTTGAAAAAAAAAAATCGATAAAGTCGTACTTCCGGTTGATTCATTCAGGAAACCCCAAAACATGTAGCTATTTCCGGTGGAAACTCAATTTCAAAAATCTCACACAATCGCAATACTTCCTGTCTTATTAGGAGTTAGAAAAAAGTAAAGAGATGGTTTGTGGTTATATAACATTCCGTCTTAACTACAACCGTTATTTTATTTTTCAATATTCTTGCAATTTTCTTTCAACTTGGTATATCAACTACACATACAAAGAGCTACAACTTTTATTAGTAACATTTCTCCAGAAAAAATTCATTTAAGGGTATTTTTTGGTGGAAGGGTGGAATTATGATTTCCTCGAAAGTGCTATTTCTATTTATTACACAATTTTATCAACTAAATAATATTAATTAGAATTAAATATGTTGTTTGAAATTCCAGAGTTTGAAAAAAATTGTATCATAGGAAGTGGTATTTTTACTGAAAAGTATTTATTTTTTTTTCAGTTTTGTACTATTTTCTCAAAAAAAAATGGCTCCAACAATTTTCTTTTAACTAAGTTTCCCTTCTGATAGGATGTTGAAGACTTTTATCTTTGGTCATTCCTACACGGTTAGGTTGCCTTCTAGGGAAGATTGGTTAACCCTCGGTCCGTCTGGGGTGATTCCTGGGAATTATCTCTGATTCTTCACGGACGGTTCCAGGATGGATGGTAGGTCTGGGTCTGCCGTCTATTTTGGGACGGGAGACCATTCAGTGGTGCCTCTTGTTAAGTGGGCCACCGTTCTCCAGGTTGAGGTTTATGCAATTCTTTGTTGTATTTTGGATGAGAGCGTGCGTAAAACTAATTTAAAAGGTGTTTGTATCTGCTCGGACACCAGGCTGCGTTGAAGGAGCTTAGCTCATGTGTCTTCACTTCCAGATTGGTGTTGGAATGTTCTAAAAGACTGGAAGATCATTCTTCATTGAAGAATGTGCTTCTGGTCTGGGTTTCTAGATCATATGGGAATCTTTGGGAATGAGGAGGTGGATAGGTTTGCCAAATTAGGTTTGCTGTTGTTGTGTCTTCTGGCACATGTTTGTCAGGCTTCCAGACGTGGATCACAGTGGGTTATCGGCAGTCTAAGATGCTCATTGGGGGTCCGGACGGAGCTTTGATTAGCGGGATCTGATGTCTTTCACGGACCTCTCTCAGGCATCTGGTTGACTTCCTCACTGGGCATTGTGGCTTAAGGAAACATCTCTATACAATAGGACTCATGCCTGACCCCTTTTGTAGAGTTTGTGAGACGGAGAAGGAAACACCCATGCATCTAATGACGGATTGTTTGGGCTGTGAGGTGATTAGGTTTAGGACCTTCGGCCGAAATAGGATATCGGTAGAGGATCTTAAGCTGTGTCCTTTTAAGGTTTTGGTCAGATTTGTTCGGTCTGTGGTGAAACTTAGATTGGACTTTTTCCAGACCCAGTAGTTGTTATTCTTTAGGGGTAGCTATATGGGCGCAAGGAGGCTTTGGATAGCGTAGGGTTTTGCCCTCCCCTTCCTTGAATAATAATAATAAGTATGCGAACTACACATATAAAGAGCTACAACTTTTATTTGAAACATTTCTCCCGGGTTCAAGGGGCTTTTGGGGGAGGGGTAGGGTTATGTTTTCCACTAAACTGCTATCATAGTTTGATTCTACAATTCCTACCATCTAAACACAAAATTAATTAGAAATAAATAGATTGCCAAAATTCTGAGTTTCAAGTAAAATTAGTAAAATCGAATGTGCGTTTTTACTCAACAGTTTTTTTTTGCAATTATCTCCATTAAAACACCGATAAATTTCATTAAATTTGACATACCATGGTATTCGGACACTAAGTTATCTGTCAAAAAATTCCTCAACATGAAGTACCCACTTTATTGAATGTTTTTTTTGTTTTGTTTTTTTTTTTCACTTTTTTGAAATTTTCTCAAAAAACAGCTTCAACGATTTTCTTTAAACTTGGTATATCAACTACATATATTAAGTGCTACAATATTTATTTCAAACATTTTTTTGGGCAAAATTCATTTCAAAATTCGAAAGTATGGGATTATGTTTGATTTCTAAAGTGCTAAATTTAGTTTACTTATACACAATTCCTTCATTTAAATAAATATTAATTAAAATTTTAAATATGTTGTTAAAATTCTGAGTTTGGAGGAATTTACCGGAGATGCGTATTTACTGAATATTTTCTCCATAAAAACACCAATGGATTTTCATTAAATTTGTTATACTAACCATGTTTACAGAGATGTATCACTTTTATTTGAATCTTTTTCGGAGGTAGTTCTTCTTCAGGAGTTTTGGGGAGAGGGGGAAGTTTAAGCTTTCCTCAAAAAAAGTGGTTTTATTAAGTTTAAATTCACTCATTGATACTACATTGAAGACAAACTAAACTTATAACAAGAAAATTGGAAGTTTGAACAGAATTTGACATTTATAATTGTGTAAGATTGTAGCAAGAGAAATTCGTGTGAGTGTTTCACACCAGATTTTTTTTTTTTTTTCATATTCAGGAGACGACAAAACATGTATTTCCGGTGAAAATACAATTTTGAAAATTTGACACGATCATAATACTTCCACTTCCGGAATAAATAGAAAAGAATAAAAAATAGATTTTTATTTATCTTTATATCTGTATGCTTGATGATTATTACATAAAAACGGAAGATTATAGAAAGTTCAAACTTAATATTTAAAGTAATGTTCAACTAGGAGACCTTGGACTGAGGAAAAATCGGTGATCTAGAATTACCCCTTTTCACCTACTTTACTGAACAGAATTTTTTTCCAGTTTTTTTTTTTGTAATTTTCTCAAAAATGCCTCACATAATTTTCTACAAATTTGTGTATACTAACTACACGTATGTAGGCCTATCACTTTTTTGTTTGAAACATTTTTTCGTGAAGATGGATTTCCTAAAATAAATGGTTTTATTAAGTTTAGATTCACCCAATGATATCACATTGAAGTCAAACTAGACTTATAACAAGAGAATTGGAAGTTTGAACAGAATTTGACATTTATAACTGTGTAAACTATAGCAAGAGAGAGTCGTGTGAGTGTTTCTCATCAGTTTTTTTTTATTTTTTTATTTACGCAGTGACCTCAAAAAGTCTCAAAAATAAATTTGAGCCGGTAGCTCAAACGCCGGATATTTCTTTTAGTCACTTACCACCATTTCTGACACGAAGATTTCAGGGGTAAAGGATTCATACCGGAAGGGCAATTTTTACAGAATAGGTTTTAGTTCGTTGAAATTTTCTTTAAAATGGTTACACCGATTTTTTTTTTTTTAAGCATTGGAAATGCTTGCTGGATACAATAGAAACGTTATCACTTTTATTTGAAACATTTTTGTGAAAAAAAAAAATTGATTTTCTAAGGTGGGTATTTAATTAAGAAGTTTTATTGGTTTTTTGACATAGAGTGCTCCCACATAAGGCCGCTCAGATATACAAGTAAAATCCCTATCACCATTTTTATGGTCTGTTCAACTAAACACTATAACGTTGGTTCCGTTGGGGAAGAGTAGCTTAACGCTTTCCTCTAAAGTACCATTACCTCAGTATAATTTATGGTTCTACCACCAATAAAGTAAAGTAAAGGAATACCTGTTTCTTGGTATCGTGGACGGGGGGCAGGCTAAAGCACTTACTTTACTATTAACATTTTTTTAAACAAATATAAAATTTAGCGTTATATATACAGGATACGAACTGGTAATCTCCCAGTTACAAGTCCATACTCATAACCACTACACCAACAATCCACCTCTCTACCATCTATATAATATTGAATTACATTACAACTATTGCTACAATTTCCAATTTTAAAGAAAATCAATGAATAGTTAAATGCGATTTTACAAAATTACTTTTTTCTCAAGAAGAAACACACACTAATCAATTTACTCACTTTTCGCAAATTTTACTCAATTTTACTTACAAAAAAATTCTGGTATAAAACACTCATTCACACACAACTTTCACAATTTTATAATTTTATTAATATTTTTAATAGATAAATATTTACCCAAACTTAGAATTTTTACTAAATGTCAAAGCTTATATACTAGAATTGGCTAAAGTTGCAATTTTTAATGCAAAAAATAAGAAAATAAATTTTTTTTTCATAAATCTGCCAATAATATGTTAGGGTTTTAAAAAGTGATTGGTCTGATGGATCTATTTGGTTAATGATGCGTGCCTTGGTACACTTTACAGATTCCCCGCGTTTTTTTTTCTTTAAAGCCTTTTCAGGTTGAAATAGGCATAATCCATTATATCCCCTATCATACACCATATGTCTATGGTGTAATGTTAGAGTGGATATCTTAATGTATATAACTATAATCAACCAACTGTCATACTAGTTTGAAACACTCACATGATTTTTCTTATACATATTAATACAATTATATATTATGAAAATCTTCTTCTAACATAAAGATAGTGGTGGGGGGAGGGTAGCAAGTACGTACCCAGGACAGGTAGTAAGAAGTGTGACTCGTGAGAGATCAACTCAAGGCTGGTGTGGGATTGCCTAGGTGCACTCAGGGAAATTAGTAGCCACAATAAGGTTTTCCTGGTCTGGGTACCTGGGCATTTGGGTCATGGAGACAATAAGGTGGCAGATCGCTTGGCCCAGGAGGGTTCCATTAGAACCCTTATCGGACCTGACCCGTTCTGTGGTATCGCAAGATGCCTCGGGAGTACATCCACTAGGCCATGGGTACATGATCAATCAAGAGAATGGTTGGCTAATACCCCAGGCCAAAGGCAGGTGAAAAACGTTCATTCATACCTACTCGCCCAGGCTAACTGCTCCAATTAGGCCGGGTTGGCCATAAGGATAGCAGTTGGCGTTCGCATTGGCGATTGTAGATCGCATGGGCCTGACTGCCTGTGTAGGTTTTGTCAGGAAAAAGTGGAAACAGCACTGCACGTTCTGTGTCAGTGCGAGAGGTTTGTATGGCAGAGCTTTCGCAGCCTCTTTTGAGAGAGGAGAAGCTGACGCCTGCAAGCCTCAGCCAGGGGCCCCTTTCGGGTCTATTAAGTCTATTAAGGCAGACAGGACTTTAACAGCAAGAGAAGCTCAGCAACCACAGAGAGCAAGAGAAGCTCAACCACTCTCTCGAACTGGAGTGGGAGAGTGAGAGAAGCTGTACAAATATAGCGACGGACAGTCCATGAGACACAGTTGAAGACAGTTGAAATCAGTTCAGTACATCCAATCGCTACGTGTCATTCTTATACCACTCTACCTTAAACATTCATCCATTGTAAAGTCCAGGCAGTCTGTCTCTATTCATTAATATATCGGTTAACCTGCGGTAACCAAGTCTTCTTCTCAATTCATCTATCATACCAAAATTCTCTCCTCCTAACACATCCATTATGTTTTGGTGGCAGCGGTGGGATTCGAACCCACGCCTCCGAAGAGACTGGTGAGCTTCTCTAGCTCTCTGTGGTTGCTGAGCTTCTCTTGCTGTTACAGGACTCGAGAGTGATAGGAGTTGCACTTAACCGACCACCTAGGGAGCCTCCTCAGGTTTCAAAGTTCACATAAAGGACAGGACTGGGAAGGGGTCTCCAACTTAGAAGTGTGATTACATTACAGTCCAATATACAGTGCTACTATTTGTACAAACCAAATATGATTTGAAACCGTTTCTATCTATGCACCAAGCATTTTCAAGTCAAAATCATTTGTAACAGTTTTCGAGAAAATTCCCCCCAAAAAAACTCAAAAATCTACTATTGTAAAATCACACACATTCGGTTAACCGATTTTCTTCAAATCTATCAATGCTTGTAATATGTATTAATATTATATAGGTGGTAAAAACCAAAAATTATACTGAAGTGGTAC
>JAAEAF010009829.1:0-38631 GCA_011037195.1 Triatoma infestans
TAAGTATATATGTTTAAGAAAGAAGTATTAGTAATAATCAAGAGAGCACACTGTTTTGAAATAAATATATTATTCTTTAAAAGAATTTAATCTTTACAATATCATAATAATATGCTTATAAGTATACTGAAATTAGTTGGAATAAACTCTTATGTTTTACTTATACCTGGCACTGATTCCTGAAGTGTTCTGCTTCGGTGTCTAAAACAGACTGTCTTGAAGGAATGTCTTCTCTTCATAGTTCAAATCCTTTCAAATAACGCTGGTATGTCTGGAAGGGGTTTTATTGTTTTACCCTAACTGTTTCTTGCCCTTTGTCTCTTGGTTTGCATTGACCTAAATTGTAGTACCTGGCTCTATCCCCATTACTAAAATACACTATTTGAACTATCTAATTTTCACAAAATTATTTTACTAAACTATTTTCCAAAACTAATATTTTTCCATTTCGTTCTTCCACTACACATGACTGTACATTATGATGTATATAATATATGTGTAAAGTATATATAATGTATAGTGTGTTTGTGTATGCGCGCATGTGCACAACCATATATGGAGGTAAAAGAAAGTAAAAATATATATGCTTCAACATTTATATTACACGAATTCATGTAGTAAAGATTTTGTATAAGGGTGGCAAATAGGACTACAGAATCTCGCCAGCCCAATAAGAAGCGTCAAACATTGCTCGGCATGTGTAAGCTATTCCACCCCCACTCTGTTCAGACACCGATAGCAATATCCAATACTTTACATTGGCTTCATACAAACCAGTGTACGATATGAAGACATTCCACCAACCTGGGACCCTTTATACTCGTATAATGAGATCATTCTCATCCAGTTTCCATTAGTTTTCTTCGTGGATTTTCTTTCCCTCGTTTGTGTTTCTTTATAACATTCTATCCCTTTTTAAACTGTTCCTAACTTCAATGTTTCCTTTTTTTTCTTTCTATTACAATCTCGCCAACAGGCTGTATCATTTTTGTTAGTATTTTTTTTTTTTACTCTTTTTTTTCCTGAAATATCAAATAGATAAGGTGTCTTTGTTTATCAAAGATGAAACTAGAGAAGGGATGGTTAAAATAATTTTCTTTTAAAGTGAAAATATAAGAAGAGAAGGAACCTAAGCTTTACCGCAAGATGTTCAGAGATAACTTCCTACAAAATTATTTTCAGTAAAAAAAATTGAAAAAAGACTAAAGTAAAAAACGTAAATGTGATTACAAGGTGGAGTACGATCCATTCTTTTGATCCCTCTGAAAAAAAACAACAAAAAAACATCAAGAGAAGAAGATCAAATATATTTTTTCACCAGGTGTTTTAACCAATAATTTTATTTCTTTGTGTTTCATTTTTATTTTATTAAAAATGTTTTCAATTTCTTGTATAAGTGTATAGATGGAAAAAATATCGATAATTTTTTTTTTTTTTCAACGTTTTATTTAAAAATTGCCTTAAAATAATTTTCTTATCATTGTAATTTACTTGATTTCAAGTGCAATAAAGGGGGAGGGGAAGGACAGGCTAATGCAAATTAAAAGCAACTATTTGCATAACTACTATGAAGAGGCTAAGCGGCTAATACGTTGAAGATAGACGAATATCCGTATAATGGATATGATGAAGGAGAGAAAATGGTTTGGTTTGGATTAATAAAACTAGATATGGCTGAACACTGTATAAAAGTGACACTAACTACCTGGACTTTACACTAAAATAGTAGTCTATGGTAGAGTGGTAAGGGGTAAGGTAAATGACACGTTGTGACCGGCGAGAGAACTCTGCTCTATATCTATCTCCCGTCGCTGTATTTGTACAGTTTCTCCCATTCTAGTCTGAGAGAGTAGTCCTGTCATTTTTGTCTCTCTTTGTCTGCTATGGATCCTCTCTTTGGATCCTATTACCATTAGCCTTCAGCATAATGATCCCATTAAAGAAAAGTCAGCGTTAGATCGTCCTAAATTGAGGTCAAAAGCACATTTTGTGGTGTAATATCTAGTATCTCCATAATTTTTACATTCTTTTAGGAACTGAGATTCAAATTCAATGCTATCAGTTTTTAAATTCATTTTATCTACAAAGTCTTCTGTAAAAAACTCGTTTATAAGACGAAGAATATGCTATAAGCCTATAAGTGTAAGCACGCTCCAGTATTTTACATTTAAATCAAACAAGAGTATAATTCATAATGCAAAAGGTTCATATGAGCAAGTTTCCATATCTTCCACAAGCTTAACCCAATGTAAACGATTTTAATAAACCAATTACTATTCTAATTCAACATACATTTCATAAGTCATAAATTTATAATGTAAAATAATTCAGTATATTTAATATTGTACATAAACATTATTGTAAAATTACTGTATTTGTATAATTGTTCATACTATATATTGCATATTATAATATGAATTATAATGGAGAAATAAACTATAATTTTAACCAACGATTGTTTCTTCATCTTAATGACGGAACCTATTGTATGATGAAGGAGAGAAATGGTTTGGTTTGAATGAACAAACTAGATATGGCTGAACACTGTATAATGTAAAAAGTGACACTGACTGCCTGGGCCTTACACTAAAATAGTAGTGTATGATAGAGTGGTAACGGGGTAAGGTAGATGACATGTTGTGACTGGTGAGTGAACTCTGCTCTATATCTATTTCCCGTCGCTGTATTTATACAGTTTTTCCCACTCTAGTCCGAGAGAGTGGTCTTGTCATATTTGTCTCTCTTTCGCTGCTATGGACTCCCCTCTCTTTGGATCCTATTACAATCCGTAAAAATATTATAAGGGAGACAAAGCAAGATACTCTGAGCAAGTTCATTCAAGGGGGTTTTAGGGGTTAAGGTTAAACTTTTCTCATAAAAAAAAAGAAGAATTGGTTTTAAGTTTAGATTTAGCCGTTGAAATAACATTCAAGACAACTAAAATTCTGCTAAGAATTATAAAATTGATGAAAATTGGTCTATTGTAAATTATAGAAAAAATAAGTCGTGTGAATGAGAGTTGCGCTGATTTTTCTTTCAATTACGAGTACAATCATGTGTAAACTTTAAACCATTTTTTGGACAAATCTATTATAGAAGTTGGATAAAACCGTTAGTTAATAAAGACAAACAGGATAACAGGATATGTAAATACAGATATTAGCCCTTAATAATAGCAGTAACTTCACATTTTCATTGCACATTATTTTATTGCAATAGACTTTTGTTTCAATGTTGTCCTAGACCTTTCAGCTTTTAAATGCTAAATATTCCCAGGCTCAACATAAAATCAATAGCAATTAGGAAGTAAAAAAAAAAAAATAAATAAATCACTTGTATAAGTAACGCTTCAAATAAAAAAATAACATGAACACACAAAAGCTTGTTGGAACATTTATTTATATTATCATTTCTTCTAAATGAAATAAGGAAAAGCTGAAGAAACTGAGAAAAAAAAGAAGAAAACACACACAAATATTTATTCAAAAGAGAAAGTATAGTGACAGATGATTTTTCATTGTATAACCCCCTCCATCTTGTACATGTAGTGAAAGAGTTCACACACTCACTCACTAAGTCTCTTTCACTCTAAATACGTATGTGTGTGTGTGTGTGTGTGTGTGTGTGTGTGTGTATGTATGTGTGTGTGTGTGTGTATGTATGGGTAACAATGAATTCTTCTCTCTATGCCTGCCGCCGGTCCTGCCGCATGGTTATGAAAGAATCATGGGCATGTTGAGGATTACGTTGTAGAGTGTAGAAATGCAATATAACAAGTTATAATATCTAGACGGAGGTGGCAGTGGAAGCGGCCAAAGTTATATTAAAGGGTATGGATGTGCGAACAAGGGGGCGGGAGAGAGAGAGAGAGAGAGAGATGTATATATAGAGAGAGAGATACTGAAGTTTGAACCTACTGTGCAACAGACGAAGAGTGGGAGTAGACACTCTCAACAGTGTGTCGGCTTGTAGACATCATACTTTCTTCCTTCCACCACGCTCACTTTCTCTCAAACTCTGTCTCTCTCTCTCACTCTCTCTCTCTTTCTCTTTTCATCCGTATGTTTCCATGGTAACCTTAGCACGCCTGTATTGTAAAAGGGGTGGGCGTCATTAAAGCTAGTGACGGTCAGACGTTCCCAACATAACACCACCCTATATACTGGAGTATACGTACGAAACAGGGTTATACATAGCTTCCACAAATACACGTTGCACATATCTCTACTACACTATATATATATATATATATACATATATATATGCGTACTAGAGGTTTGAGTGCGCATATAACAGTAGTAAAAGGGGGTGTGTGTGTTTGTGTTTGGGTGGAAAAGTAAAACCTATGTAATCCTCACATTACACCTGGGGTCCTCTTCGTAAACGACCGTGATAAGGCTTTGTGTCCAAGCATCCCATTGGGTTTGGCTGGTGCTTTTACTATCCTACACACAAACTCATACACACACAGTATAATATATATATATATGTAACAAAATCACCTCCCAAAACCTCAGCATGGTACTGGTTACAAACCTTACATAGAAATAATACAATCATACCTATTGAGATTAAGAGAATTAGGGATGAATGAAATGAACATTTTAAATTCAAAAATATTAAGCGAATTGAAACTATAAAGATAGATTATAATATTAAACGCAATTATCTATGTGCAAAGAAATATATAGGATACAAAAATATATTTAAAAATATATATATATAAAATCTGATATGAAACACTCATACCATTTTTACATACAGCAATCAATTACTACAAAGATTCCTAACAAAAAAAAAAATATATAGTGATTACAATTATGAGAACTTGTTAATTCTCAGCACTTGATATCGCCTCAGTGTAACCGGAAACCCATTAAAATCAATTTAAACAGGAAATTGGCGCAATTAGCAATCGATGTTTAAAGAAAATATTGTTACAGCCAATTTTTGTGAAAATTCTAACAATCTATTTTGTTAATTTCCATCTCAGGGTAACTGATTTTCTTCACATTTAGAATTCTAGTTAATGCTTTTAATATAGCTTAATTTTTTTTATAGATATACAACATAAATTTTTATTAATATGTCGCTTTAAAGCAAAGTATAACCAGAAACTCTCACTTAGTTAAAAAAAAAAGTTCCAAACACAAGTGGTAGATATTTATTTATTTATTTTTTATAGTATGGATATTTTAAGCTGCTGTCGAGGAAAATTGCGAAAACTGAAAAAAAAGAAGAAAAAAAAGCTTTCAATAAAGTCACACAACTTTGATTGATAGTTTAGATCGATACCTTCGTGCAAGGTGCAGCGCTAGTATAAAAAACGAAATAGCAGGTTTGAGCTCCGGATAATTTTATTCATTTTTGAGATATTTTGTTAACATACATACATCCAGATATTTCACTAAAAAACATTTTTTTCTGAATCACGTGACATCATGGTAAGACATGTATTTCCAATGAAAAGCACAATTATGGAAATTGTCCACGATCGAAAATACTTAAAAACCTCTTGTTACAATAAAAGAAGCTAAAAAAGAACAAAAAAAAAAAGCGACAGCTAAGTATAGTGGAAGAAACAAATGCAAAAGCGAAATACTTTTGGAAAATAAAATAGTGAATTTTTGCTACTTCAAATAGTGTATTTTAGTGAAGGTGAAAGAGTCAGGTACTATTAAATTAAGGTCAGTACTACTGAAGAGAAAAAGGGACAAATATCCCTTAGGGTAAGACCATGCCACTTGGCCAACTGTTGTTTTAGGAGAAAATCCCCCGCTACGGTGAAGCATTCTTTAGTCATTCTAATTCTGCTTTCAAGCCGGACAGTCTAATTTGTACATTCAATCCGAACTTTTGTATTCAGGAATCGCTCTCTTAAATTCAGTGCTCCATCACACAGGGGAGGATTTGAACTACCAAGAGAAGGCATTCTTTCAAGAGAGAGTATAAATTATGCTTTCAAACAGGACAGCCTGAATTAGACATTCAATCAGAACATTTTTATCAGGAATCGCTCTCTTATAATCAGTGCCAGTTACAAGTTAAAATATTTGAGTTAAATCAATCTAGCTACTGGTTATTTGATTTTGTGCATTTATAAGTTAATTCAAGATTCACAATTAATAATTTGAATTCAAAACCTTGTAAATTTACTAAGTTAATATATAATAAAATTAATTATTTAAAAGTGGTTCTTCTTCTCTATTTCTAATACTTCTATCTCTATCTTAAACATATACATTCACAAGCCCCTTTATAAAACCGCTCGTGCTACAATACAAGCATAAAACAACTACACATCACACCAACTACATTTCATAAGAATAACATTACAGAAGTACTGGGCACTATGTTTCGCTAAGAGATGCTCAATTTGGTTGCTTTTCATACAAATATGGGTGAACTGAAAGGTGTGAGGCTTTTTCTAATTTATTGCTCTCTTATATGTAACTTTTGCCTGCACTAATAAAAAGACAAGTTATTCCTACAGCTGTTAGAAAGGAGTTCCTTTTCCCAAAATATCCAACGCTGTTGCTAAAATCCATAGCAGTAGTCAGCTAATAATTATAGTATTCTACATAAATGTACTAAGTTTTAATAATTTGATCTGTAAAAATATTAATTTAATTGATGGCTTAATGCGATGAGCCAGCGGCGTTTTGTCTGCACGCTGGATTTCCCACCATGTAAATGTCTACAATGCAACTATAAAACCTCGTAAATTGCTAATTTCAGGTAAGTTTTAGGAATGAGATCATCCAATTAAGGGCGGCACTTTTATCTTACTGGATAAGTCATTACTAATCCAGATCAATAAGTTTACAGTTGGCGGGATTGTCAATCAACCAAATATTTTTTGATGATTGATACACTGCGTGATTCTGTTCTTAAGCGAGATAATGTTCCGTACATTCTGTAGGAGATCTATAGCGGCATAAACCACAAATCAGGCCTATTCTCAGTACTAATGAATTACAAATATATAATCAGCCGGTTGGATTTTAAATAAAATACTAAAATGAAAATACAATAAAATTTTTATCGATTAAAACAATATTAAATATTACAAATTATTTGTTCTAGCAGAAAAAAAAGAAAAAAAAAACAAGAAAAAAAAAAGGAACCTTGAGAATGACGTAACAAGTGAGAAAATAAATTGACATTGCGATATGACGTCAGCGCTGAGCCAATCGTTTCTTCTATAAATGAAATTATAACGTTACAAATTTTTATTTGTCCAATAGTAATGTCTGATGGATAATCTTATTCAATGTTTTAATAATTAGTTATTTTTTATTTATTTATTACTTTTTTTTATTGTCCTCATTAAACTTTTCCTAGTCAACAGTTTAATACGTTTCAGTTAATTATTTTTTCAAGACGGACAAAACCGGAAATTCATTAAAAAATAAAGAGTTGATTATTTTCATTTTAAGGAAACTAACATTCATTTATTATCCTCTTCTCAAATGTCATCGCTTTGAAGAAAAATCAAATTTGTTAGATCAAATCGAGTTAATGATAAAATAAACGACTTAATTAGAAGAGATCGTCTACTGGTTTATTATATTCGCTATGGATAAAAGAGTGTTTCTACTTATACTATTTTGCATAGCACCCTCGTTTTGCAGGTAATTTTATGAACTGAAAAGTTGTATTTTTGGTTGATTACGAAATCATTCTTAAAGAAATTGGAGAGATTATTGAAATGAGAATTAACAGGACCATTTAATCTGCACATGTTGTGTGTGTACGTGTGAATAAACTGGAAGATCTGAATGGAACAAATATGAAGAGAACAGATCAAAAAATATCTCTCTGGTAATGCAGGGCCTCTACCTATATTACGTACGAGTATATTCCAGTATAAAAGGATATAATATAATCTGTTCCTGTCTAATTTCCATTCGCAAAAGTTTCTTATTAGCAAAGGAAAATGATTCGAAAATTCAGTTCATTAACTTTTATGTTGAAAAATTCATTAAAAAAATTTATCTGAAGTAAATCACTCTCACGGATTTAGTTGTAAGGTTTTTAGTTTACCTGATTACGATGACTGCACACTGTATGACAACCCCCTCTTTTGACATACCCTAGAAAAATTTTAACAACCCTAACAATAATTTTAATTTAAATCTATTCTATAGATTTCTAAGAAATCGATTCGGAAAAATGATTAAAAAATAAAATTGAGAGGATTATATCTGCGCGGTTCAGCATGCCCAAAATTACAGAAAATCGTTGAAGCCTCTTTAGAGAAAATTCCAAAATCTCTATCTTAATTTTGGAGAAAACTATTAATCGATTGTCATTGATCGATCTTCAATTTTATAATACTAGTAATGATTTCTAATGTAATCTATACATTGTATAATATGATAGGACTGTACATTGTACTATTGTGGCACTTTATAGGAATATTACATCGCTCCTAGAATCATGCAAAAAATAAATTGCCTACAAAAAGTTTCAAATAAAGTTTTTAAAAGCAATAATTACAAAAACAAGAAAAGAAACAGTAAAATCAACTTCCGTTTGTGAGAGGA
Source organism: Triatoma infestans (assembly GCA_011037195.1). Classification (NCBI taxonomy): domain Eukaryota; kingdom Metazoa; phylum Arthropoda; class Insecta; order Hemiptera; family Reduviidae; genus Triatoma; species Triatoma infestans. Next base: position 8,550 of record JAAEAF010009829.1, read on the forward strand.
TTTCGGCTAAAAATCGAAATTATTATCAGAGGTAGCGCTGGTACCGGATTATAAAGCTTCCGGTGTTTTCGTTTAAAAAGCCCCTTTTTTTTATTCTCACAGACAGACATACCCAAAGAGGCACATACTAGTTGCTAACATAATTTCTTTCAATATTCAGGAAAACTTGAAACAAGTATTTCTAGTGAAAACTATTTTGAAACTTTGTAATGATCGTCGTAAAAATTTGTTATGACATTCTCTTAATACGATTTAAAGTTATGATTGATAAATTTTCACCAAACTTATAATTCTTATTAAATGTTTTATTGTCTTCAATTTTTGTGACTATGGAAAATTCAAAACAATGAAATAGCTTTTTTGAAGAAAGTATAATCATATCCTTCCAAAGAAACTTCTTTAACTGAACTTTCTCAGAAAAAAGTTTAAGACAAAAGTGATAGATCTCTGTATTTATAATTAGTATAAAAAGTTTAATGAAGTATTTTATGGAGAAAATCGTAGAATATTGAAAAACTAAATGAAAGAAAATAAGAATTTTGAAAATAATTAAGTGAAATAATTTTGTGAATTTTAGCTAGTTCAAATAGTGTATTTTAGTGAAGGGGAAAGAGCCAGGTACTATAATTTAGGTCAATGCTACTGAAGAGACAAAGGGGTCAAGAAACGTTAGGATAAAAGACAATACACTCCCTCCAAATATACCAGCATTATTTGAAAATATTTGAATTAACAATTAGAAGGCATTCTTTCAAGACTATCTGTATTAGGCATTCAATCAGAACACTTCAGGAATCGCTATCTTAGCATCAGTGCCAGTTATAAGTTAAAACATAAGAGTTTATTCTAACTAGTTTCAGTATATTAATAAGCATATTATTGTGATATTGAAAAGTGCTTAAATTCACTTAGAGATTAATATACGTATTTATTTTAAAAACAGTGTGATCTCTTGATTATTTTGTAATACTTCTATCTCTATCTTAAACATACACACAAGCCCTTTACAAAGCCGCTCACGCCAAAAGCTACAACTACAAACTACTACACAAACAACAAAACACACCAATCACGTTTCAGTATGTTTAAAAAATAAATGTTGTATATTATATGTCTACTTCATATTCCAAGTTTAAAAAAAAAAAAAATGGCCGTTTTCCACCAAGAAAATAGCAAGTAACTGAAAAATTCATTCACTAAGAATTGGTACTTGCGCAGTTGAGGAATTTTCACAGATAATTTCCTGTTGGGTGTGACGTAATGGTATCCAAAAAGGGAATGTTAAAGTTAATCTTTTTGGGATTTTCCGTTTTTTTGCACACTATGCTATTTACATTCACACACACAAACAAAATTATATATATATAATTTTTTACTGTATATATATTACGCTCAAAGACCGAAAATGCTCATTGAGCGAAAAAACAGTTCACAACGTGTTGTGGTCACTGTAAAACAGCCACATCGCGAAGTTATATTTCGTGTTATGGCTCTTATGAAAACCCTCACGACGCGTTGTGGCAATCACAGACTACATAGAGAAATTCGTGTCGTGGCTGTGATGCTACATGACCACAAAACATTGTGCCAATGAAGAAAAGCCATGACGTGTTCTGAGCACTAGTTGGTGTAACCATATCACGACGGGGCAGATTGTAACTTGTCGGCTTGAGTACAACGATGCATTAAAACATCAGTAGAGTTGTTAATTCATTTCTTGTCTGTTTCTGAGGGTGAACGTATATCAGCGCTAACCATGACCAATAAAAAAAAGAAGTGTTTTATGATAAATTACGTGAGTTTGTGGAAAGAAGCACTGATCGCAGTTTTCTCATGAGTATAGAGAAATATGAAATGTTATTTAATGAAACGAAACAGTCTCAGTTCTCAGCTTAAAAAACAACCAATCTCTATCTTCAAAGCAGTATCGTCGTCTTAAACGATATGATGTCTTAAACGATATGGTGACACTGAAAAGTTGGTTGAGCAGATAGCACAAGTTCAAAACCCGTTACTTCTGCAAAACAGATGAACATGGTTCTTCATTGCCAGAATGTGTTGTTATCGTATAGCATGATAGCTACGACACGAATTTCGCTATATGGTCTTTCTGTGATTGTCCCAACGCGTCGTGTGCGTTTTCATAAGAGCCATAACACGAATTTCGCGATGTGAATGTTTTATAGTGACCACAACGCATTGTGAGCTGTTTTTTCACTCAATGAGCATTTTCGGTCTTTGAGCGTAACATATACACACAGAGATCATTTTCTAAAAACCACTGTAGAACGTAGATTCCGACAGAGATATCGAAAATTTGTCCCGATCACAATACTTTCTCTTACATCAGTAAGAGAATATAAAAAGTATGTGATGAAGACTGAAGGAAACTCAATTTAGAAAATTTGTCCTGTCCGCTATACTTCCTCTAACGAGCAGTAAGAGAAAGCAAAAAAAAACAACAAAAAAAACTTCAGAAAGTACGGAGAGGTATGAGTAGATTGTTTACAGTGTGGCAAATAACCTTGCCAGGAAAAACTTCCTTCTTCAAGGTCCCTTTCTATAGGTTTAACGTTGGGTATGAAATAGAACTCTATTTCTAGCAAGGTAACGATGGTATAGAGTGGTAAGAGAAAGAATAAGAGTGAGAGAGATTGAGGTAAAGTAAGGAATAGTATTCTAGTAGGAGTCAGTGACAGGGACGAAGTAAAGAGTAATACGGGACTTATGAGTGAAGGCTGGATCTTTCCCCACTTTACTGCAAATGGAAAACCTTCACCGTATCGTTATATGAGAGGGAGGGAAGGTCTATCCACTTAAATAACTCTCTGTGGTAAGGCGTTCCGAATTTCTAGTCGGTAGCCTGAAATGGATGGAAACCTTTGGTAGAAGGTTATATTACTATAGTGTATTATGAACGATGATGATATTCCTTTTTTAGTGTATTTTTTTTTTTTTGTATTCTAGATGATTTCAGCCGAGGATACAAATTGTATTGAGTAGGGGTAATAACAAATTAAAATTACATTTGAAATATAATGACATTGATTTCGAAGAATACCCTTAAAAATCAATTTTTTTTCGATAAAATGTTTCAAATTAAAGTAATACGTTGTTAGATCTGTGCAGTAAGTTACCAGGAAATTTAAAACGATGGTTGAATTAGATATGGTTTTCTGGGTTCTTAAAAATTAATAAAAAAAAAACAAACAGCAAACTTATTTGTTACACTTAAAGTGTATTACAAGTCAAAACAATAATTCCCAATGTACTAGTAATATACGATTTTTTTTTTTTTTTTAAATAATTTCCCAACAGTTAGCATTCGTTGTTGCAATTTTCAAGAAAGTTCCAATAAAACCCAGAAGACCATTCTGTAAAGTTGGACTATCAGGTAATCAATTTTCTTGGAATTCTAGCAATGCTTATAATGTATCTCAATATTATATAGACATTAGAACCGTATATTGTACTGAGGTGGTACTTTAGAGGAAAGCTTAGCGTTGCTGTTTCCATTATAAAACCCCTCAAAAATCAGTATTTGTAGAAAAAATATTAAAATAAAATTGATAGGTATTTACGTATCTATTTAAACAGTATACAAAGTTGAAGCAGAAAATTGTTGAAGCAGTTTTTGAGAAAATCGCGAATAAATGAAATAAAAACTCAGTAAAGTCAAACTTCCGATTGATAGATGTAGACCGGGAACATATATTACATAATTCGCACATATAAACACATTGTTTCTCAGAGGATATCAAAACATGTATTTCCTCAAATGGAAACTAAATTTCGCAAAACTTAACACGATCGCAATAATTCCTTTTAACGTCAGTAAAATTGGTCTAATATTTGTCATTGCTATTGATCTTTAGAAATACCTAATGGTGATTACGGTGGCAGTGCCTCAATCAGCCATAAGTAGTTTCATGAAAAACATTCAATCATTTTTTTTTTGTTTAAACTTAAAACGCCAAAATGAATTAAATTCTAACACTTTTATTTTGAAATATTTTGCTAGAAAAATAGATTTTAGTTAAATTCTGGGAAATTAAGTTTTATTTTAAGTGTTATTGGAGTTTGATTAATGTGCTGTCTTCTGGACTATAATGTAATCACATTCTAGTGCCGGGGACCAATATTTATTTATCCCAGTACATATCCAATATCACCACTATCTTTTTGTTAGGACTATTCCTAGTTGATGAATATTTGTCGACTGCAACTTTATGAGTATAAATAATTGCCGTAAGAGAAAGTCATGTGTGCGTGAGTGCCACATATTCCGTTCTTTTCTGGACATAAAATTCTGCCCTCATCAGTTAGTAGAAACTCTTCAGAGTTGTTGCCCTATTGATAAGAAAAAAATCTGGTGTGAAACACTCACACAACTTTCTCTTACTCCAGTTCTCATAATTATAAGTGACAAATGTTATAGTTAGTGTACCAAATTCTCTAAAAACTTGCAATTTTGGCCATCTATTTATTTCTAATTAATTTTGTTTGGATAATAGAATTGTATAATCAACTATGATAGCATTTTAAAGGAAAACATAACCCCACCCTTTCCGTAAAAGTGCCCTTAAATGAATGTTCCTAGAGAAATGTTTTAAGTAAAAGTTGTAGATATTTGTATGCGTAGTTTATATAAGAAGTTTGAAGAAAATCAACGGAGCCGTTTTTGAGAAAATCGCGAAAAAGTGAAAAAAAAAAAAAACATTTAGTAAAGTGGTAAAGTAAACGCACTTCCGGTTATGCGCTTTATTTCAAAATTTGGAATTTCAACAAAATATTTAATTCTAATTAACATTATTTAGATGAGCGAATTGTCGAATAAACTGAAATAGCACTTTAAATGAAAACCTTAACCCCTACCCTTCCCCCAAAAGTGCCCTTAAATGTATAAGTTGTAAAAGTTGTAGCTATTTGTATGTGTAGTTGATGTACCAAGTTTGAAAAAATCGTCGAAGCAATTTTTGAGAAAATCGCAAAAAATTAAAAAAACAACTAGTAAAGTGGTACTTCCGGTTGTGGAATTTTGACAGATAACGTACTGTCAGATCCCATAGTGATACCTAAACGGAATACCAAGTTTGAACTTTCTACGATTTTTCGTTTTTGAGTTATTCTGTTCACATACATACGTCACACACACACACACACACCATTTGCTAAAAACCACTTTTTTGGACTCAGAGGACCTCAAAACGGATATTTCCGGTGAAAAGTCGATATCGAAAATTTTACTCGATTACAATACTTCCTCTTACCAGGAGTAAGAGAAAGTAAAAACATTTGCTAATTTCAAATATGCAACTGTCTAGCAGCTAAACGCGATTCATAGAAAAACAATACTGAGTCCAATAATAAGAGAATTAGTTAGAATGGTAAACAATTGGTTTCATCATTTATTCCTTGATGAAGAAATCTATTAGAAATCAGTGCAAGGTAATTTTACAATGAAGACGGAAAAGAATGCTGTTAAGTTATTGTTATTGTAAAGTAATACAACTAGTACGACCATGTACGTATTAACTTTTGATTTATATATCACATAGTGGACAGAGGCTTGTTATAGCAAACTGTTAGAAGAGAGGGTATGAGAGCTTTGTAGATAAGGCAGATGGCAGCGTGATTAATTGGGTACCCCTCGTGTCCCGTATAGGGATCGTCCCACGAAAGCTTTAACGTGGGTTATAAGCAATGATGATAGTATATATATATATAATATATATATATATATATATATAGATACAGAGAGAGAGAGAGGGGTGGGGTGGGGCGAGACTGCAGTTGTATGGTGCACGTTGTACGAGATAAAATAGTACGGTTTACTCTTCATCTAGCCAGTGGTGTTCTCTATCGAGCGTTCTCCCTCTTGTACATAAACCATAAAGAAGAGAGAGACGATGAAGAAGGGAATATTGTGACAGGAGCCTTGTATTTTGCGTAAACCAAGGCACTCCTCTGTGCAACACTCTTTCGCCACAGCGTGTGCTTGAACTGGAAAACCCTACTCCTCTCCAGTTTAATATGAATTTCTCCTTCTAGATCATTTTTAATGAGAGATTCATAAAGGGTAGCAAAATATTTAGATATACTGTGTGTTTGTGTGTGGTTGTGTAGGTGTATCTATGTTCTTGGTGTATACTGTGTGCAGTCGAGGGTTATGAATACAGAAATATTAAATGCGATCTAATTCTCTGCAACTAATGTGGACAATCTGTACGATGCTATAAAAAGGGGGAAGTTGCTTACTGAAAAGTTGTGTTCATCGTAGTGTAAAATTGAATTCTATAAATTTATCAAGATAGAGAGGAATTTAAATAATTTGAAATAATTTCAAGGAAAATGGATTCAAATAATTCAATGTAACATTGTAAAAACAAAAATACAAAATGGAAAATCCATTGCAGCAAACTGTATCATGAGCCAATTTATCCATCAATAGTAGTATTTTAGCTTGTACTACTAATATATAGTGTTCAGCTCTTTTTTGATTTTCGATTGCTGATTTTATTGGGAATCGATTTATCGTTGACAATGAAAAATAAACTAGGTAGGTAGTCGCAAAAGTTTAGCTTTTGAAGTGGACTGGTAAGAGCGAAAGAAGCTACGACTGTAGTTTTGTTCTTACTTCCACAGGCAGGTGTATTTGAAGTGACGGAAGCATTAGAGATATCTACACTTTGGAAAGATGATAATTATCTCAATAGAAGCCCAATCTTGTTTTTCTTTTGTTACAGATACTATAGTTTATTTGTAGGACCAACCAAGGAACACATTTGCATCATTCAACCGGAAGTGTGAATGTTTTTGTTTAGTAAATACAAGAAAAATAAAAAAGAAATATATAATATTGAGGTGAGCCTACCAGATGGCAGGCTCTGTTTAATAAAAAACAGCAAAAATTAAAAATATAAATTGAGTGAAAAATATTGAATGAACTGTATGTATAATATAATAACCTTTATGAGAAATATGGGAAATTGAAATATTAAAAATTATATGGAAAAAATGAATACAGAAATTAAAATTAAAAATGGGTTGTAAATATTATTTATTATCACTTTCAATGAGCCAAAGGAGTGGCGCTTATGTTGAAACGCAGAATCCTTGTTACCAGTGTTGGAAAACCCATGTGTTCTTAGCCCATATCGGGAAAAGGGGAGAGGAAAAAATAGGAATAAGGAAATAATTCTTATGTGCCTCTAACTCTTGAGTCTTCACCAATACACTCTGCTACTTGGCTGATGATTGTAGATAATAATTAAATGGCCTCCCAGAAGATGCAGGGCAGGAGACCGAGCCGCCAAGTCGACAAAAGGACCAGTTTATTAACACTACCCAGGAAAACCAAGTAACAAACTTGGGTTTTTCACAATTAAGGGTAACCGAACTGGCATGAATTGTATAGGCGACATATTCAAGGACGTGTTGCAAAACGACTTACTCCTTCGAGCTTAAAGTAGCGACTGACAGAGAGAGAAAATGCTTGTGTTACCCCCCCTCTCACTACACTTAGGAGACAGCTTAATAATAGGTTAGTAAATTATTATCAATGCAGTATTACCCCCTCCCAAATTTGTGTACGCCATTGGTGTACAGTTATATTTATTTAATTTTTTTTTGCAGTTTTTGCGTTATTTTCTACTAACGAAATAGCTGGGTGCCTTAAACTTGGCATACTAATTGCTCATGCTGTTTTTATTTTATATCGCATTATTTTTGTACGAAGCTTGTGAAACCTCCCTTCAGAGGAGGAAATTGATTTCAGGAAGTTTTCTGACCAGCTGGACAGTATGCTATCCTCTAATGTACCATTTTAAAAGAGTATTAATATTTCACCTGAGGCAACTAAATATTTAGTAAAAGTTCCAAGTTTATTATGCCATTTAAATCTCTATGAATCACGCTAGAGTGAGCCAATTGGGTGGCTCGCAACAAATTTAATATTACATTTTTAATTGATATTCATTTCAAAGAATTTAGACAAAGCACTGCCAGAATATATAACTTCTCTAGTTAAAGTATTTAGTGTTCATCTTATTATGATGAATCTTTAGAAAGAACGTTGTAATGGAATGCTAGCAGTAATACTTGAATGGCACATCAATATATATATACGTGTCTGAATCTAAGGAGATTTCAAGTTGAATACCATGTAAGTGGTGTGTTTGTCTCTCACCTGGTGGAAACTAGCTTGAATTCTAACGAACCTCTACACACTAACTTTAGGCTTCGGTGTTCCGTTAAATTAGTACACTAGAAGATGGGCTATAGTACAACGTGGGAGATGATGTTTCTGTACTATGCTTAAAGGTGGTGGAGGTATGTAATTTTGTGCAATAGTGTGCTAGTAGTATTGCGGCAAGGGGAGTGTGTAAATGGAAGGGGTATAGGTCTGTTTATTGTGTCGTGTTGTCTCTAGTGAGGGTAGATGAGATGAAGTAGGGAACGAGTTATATACAACAATGTTCTGGAGGCGAGGTAGCCTAGTCTGGTGCACGTTCAACCAGCCGTACCAACATTCTAGATAGAGTAAGAGAATCTCTAGTAGGAAACAGTAGGGTGAAGTCCCTTCATCAGATATTAATTACCTTCTATAAAGGGGAGAATACCCACCTCAAACCCCACAGCAACCCAACCCAATCCACCTACCTATATCCTTGGTTATAGCAACCATTCTTCGGCAAATCAAATTTGTATGGTACTAATAGTGCAATTATTAACTCATACAACTAATATAACATTAAATATTTTATTATATTAAGATTGTATCTAATTAAATATATATTGTACCCATAATAGTGTTCTATGGTCACTAGGTTCTAATATTAGAGATACAAGTTATAGATTTTTTAGAGAAAATTATAATATCCCTTCCTCAAGGATCTTGGAATTCCTACGGTAATGTTCGCATAACAAAACTAACATCCCAATACTGTTATTACAAACACATGAGATACTGTTCGAGATTTGATGTGTGCAATTTCTTGGGATTAGTATATCCACTGGCAAATTTAAGCTCCGGTCCATAGACACATATTCATTCATACTTATGCATTGTATATTCTGCAGACAACTACATGTCCTTAACAAACAGTAGACGCCCACGGGAGCCACAACTGAACCTCATCTTCAAGATCGCAGTGATTTTAGCTGTTACAATCCACAATCCCTCTATCATCTAACAAATAATAAAGAATTTGAATATGTATAATTTTATTCACAACTTCAATTTATGGCTATCGCTTGATTTCGAACAACTTTAGAGTAACATTATAAACAGTCGAACCATAATTGGCAAATGTGCCTTGTGTTATGGATGCAAGAAATATAAAAATATATTTAATTTAAAAAAAAAAAATGAAAATGATGAAAGCATGTGGCATTCCCTTGCTAAAGGACATTTCAGGTAGACGACCACTATTGTCTTTTAGAGTTCATTAACTTGATAGCATTTTGTACCCCTTCTTCTCACAGGGGAAGATTTGAAATAACAATTAGAAGACATTCTTTCAATCATAGTTTGTTGTAGACACCGAAGCAGAACACATCAGGACTGTGCAGTTTAAGTTATAACATAAGAGTTTATTCCAATTAATTTCAGTATACTTATAAGCATTTATAAGCATATTATCGTGATATTTTAAAGTTACTTAATTTCACTTAGAGAATATATCTATTTTAAAAAACAGTATGATCTCTAGCTAATACTTTACTCTCTTAAACATATATACTTATCCATCACCAGAGCAACGCTCACACATTCAAGCAGCGTTTGCTCCAGAACAAGATGACTGACTGTAGTCTACTATACAGGACTACGTTGCAAAAGTTGCACATACGCCTCTCGCCATACCAGAGGATAACCTTCAAGCCTCTACAACTCTGAATTACCTCCCAAATTTTTCGTGCGAAAAATTTCTCCAGGATGGGGGATAATGTGATGGATGCAAGAAATATAAAAATATATTTAATTTAAAAAAAAAAAAAATCAAAATGATGAAAATATGTGACATTCCATTGCTAGAAAAGATTTCAGGTAGAAATTTCAAATAGAAATTGTCTTTTAGAGTTAATAGCATTGTGTACCACTTCTTCTCACACGGGAAGATTTGAAATAACAATTAGAATACATTACTTCAATCATAGTTTGTTGTAGACACCGAAGCAGAACACATCAGGACTGTGCCAGTTTAAGTTATAACATAAGAGTTTATTCCAATTAATTTCAGTATACTTATAAGCATATTATTGTGATATTTTAAAGTTACTTAATTTCACTTAGAGAATATATCTATTTTAAAAACAGTGTGATCTCTTGATTATTTCTAATACTTCACTCTCTTAAACATGTATGATTACAAGCCCTTTTACTAAACCGCTCTTGCTACACAAACTACCAGCACACAAACACACAACGTCACCAATTACATTTCATTTGAATTTGCATTATTTCATATTGTTTAATCAAGACATAATGACAAAGGTTGACGTCCGAAACTGATCACGGCGTCAAAAAATTAAGCAAGATTATACGGGGAAAAAATCTCTGATTATTAAAATTATTCAACATTTCTTTACGTTGGGTATATTTCCATCGGGATAACCAGCGAGTAATTTAATTTGATTACTCATTGTAATATACACAATTCGATAAGATGAATGAAAAGATGAAAATGAATTGCTGTTTGGTTGGATTTATTAAAGCAATAATAATAATAATTATTTAATTTAATATTTTCAGGCGAGCAACTGCATTGACATCATTTTTTACAATTTATAACAATCTCCACAGCTATGATTTCACAATAATTATATGGGCAATAAAGATATATTAATTGTGAGCAGAATGTTGAGATTGACTGAAGGATTCTCAGTCAGTTACTTTAAAGTAATTTACACTGTAGGTAATGGATTAGCGATAGAACTATACGTCAGGATTCTACAAACGGTAGCTAATAGAGAGAACATCAAAATCATAGACAAAAGTATGATTTAAACAAAAATCTGGTATGAAACACTTATACTGACTTTCTTTTACTCCTTCCAATATATTGTAGAAAGTTCCAATAATATTGAACAAGCACATTTGAATTTTAACATAATATAAGACCTTCTTTTTCTTTTCAGAAAAATATTAGAAATACAAGTGATAGGTTTTTGTGTGGCGCAATTAATATTCCAAATTTAAAAAAAAACATTTTTTTCGTTTTTGAGAAAATTTCGCAAAACTCAAAAACCTATTCTGTAAAATTACGCTTCCGGTTAATCAATTTTATTCAAAATTGAAATTCTAGCAATGTTTCCAATATACAGGATGTCCCATTTAAACGGGCCACTTTTGAAATAACACTTAAACGAAGAAAGATATCAAAAAAGTGAACATAACGTTTGTTGAAGTATTTGCGCTCTAGTTTATGAAGGTGTTAATGTTTTTTGATTTTATTGCCGCCTTACACATTAAATCGGTGATTGAAAGTTGCGATTTCCTTTTGACCCCCATTTTTCATTACTGTATTGAAAACTACTAAAAAAATGAAGAAAAATTCCGCTAATTTCTCTACCAATATTTCAAACCGTTGCTAGGATATTCAACCAAGAACATTAAATGTTCCTCGTTTTTTTTCCTATTTCTCTGTTTCATTAATGTATTAGCATCCATCCACAGCAGAGAGAAGAGTGGCTCTCTCTGGTTAAAGAGACTACTCTCTGACTTAGGCAGGCTAGAGTGGGAGAACCTGTGTATATAAGCCAGTGGGAATCTATCTAAAGGGATCTATCATATACGACCATGCAACTGCACACCAGTCGTTGCATCGTGTCATATCTCTACTCTTTCCATTCATTCTATCATTTTCATTGTAAAGTCCAGTGCAGTTAGTGTAAATTTAGCTACATTATATTAGTGTCAGCATATCTCTTTCATTGAATCAAACCTAATTTCTCTCCTCAACAGCCCGATTATAATAAACTAAAATTAAAAGCGGATTTTCTTATTAATTTCTAATAAATAAAAGAGTTCAAAAGCTGATAACACTAAAAACCTATTTTAGAATCATTAGGGACTTAAAAATAAGGTAAAACATCATTAATACAAACCAATATTCCAGTTTATTGACAAAAATCTATAAAAAAAAAATTTCCTATTTATTAAAAATGACCTCTTCGGCTTAACCGGCAATTCAAGAGACGGGTTCAGTAGCCGCTGGATCGGGCGACAGGGACCGAAGCTTGCCTTCCAGGTCGCTAGATTTAACCACTTTTAAATTTTTTCTTTGGGGATATCTCAAAGAAAATTTAAGTCAGGGGACCAACAACTCCAGAAGCACTTAGAGAAGACTTAATTCAATCCTGCTTAGCAATTCCGGCAGACATGATACGATTAGCAACTTCATCTGTTGGGTAGCGCCTGCGTTTGTGCCGGCTAAGCCGAAGAGGTCATATTGAATAAATAAGAAAATATTCTATTTATATATTTTTGTGAATAAACTGGAATATTGTTTTGTTTTAACGATGTTTTACCAGATTTTTAAGTCCCTTATGGTTCTAAAATAAGTTTTGTGTTGTCAGCATTTGAACACTCTTGTTTATTAGAAATTAATCAGAAAATCCGCTTTTAATTTTAGTTTATGGAGCAAAGAAATAGGAAAAAAAAAACGACGAAAATTGAATCTTTATGATTATCTTGGCAACGGTTTAAAATATTGAAGTGAAATTAACGGCATTATTCTTCATTTTTTTTTTGTAGTTTTCAATACAGTAATGAAAAGTGGGGGGTCAAAAGGAAATCACAACTTTCAATCACCGATTTCAGGTGTAACGCGGCAATAAAATCAAAAATACATTAACACCCTCATAAACTAGAGCGCAAATACTTCAACAAACGTTATGTTCACATTTTTTTATATCTTTTTTTTTAAGAGTTATTTCCAAAATGGCCCGCCCTGTATATTAAACATTGTAGAGGTTAGAAACATACATTGGACTGAAGTGGTACTTTAGAAGAAAGATTAACTTTATTGTAATTAACTACTCAGAATTTCCCAAAAATCAAGTTTTCCGGCTAAATATTTATGTGTGCGGATAGTATATAAAGTTTAAAGAAAATCGTTTGTGCCGTTTTTGAAAAAATCACGAAAATCTAAAAAATGCTGTTGATGGATTTTGCCTGGAACTTTTTTGCGGAAGTACGTAAAATGGCGTACCAAGTTACAACTTATTGCAATTTTTCGTTTTTGAAATTTATTTTGTTCATACACAATAAACAGACCATTCGTTAAAAAACAGCTTTATCATATTCAGGGCACCTTAAAACAGATATTACCGGTGAAAACAGAATTTATAAAATTTGACCCCAATCGCAATAGTAATTCCTCTTATTAGAGTGAGGGAAAGCAAAAAAAAAAAACATAAAAAATAAAAAGAATTAAAAATAAGCCGATAAATAATGAAGAAATTAGAAATAAAGTAAAATTCGACAGGCAAGATTCATAATGGTTATATTAGCGTTTTCCACCGTTTACTCTTTCCATTATAGAGAAAATCAAACAGAACTATAATAAGCTCGGTAGTGAGTGAGGATGTCTAAGAGTGAAGACGGGGAAGGACTACTAATATCAAGCCAATTTATAGAGTGTATACAAGAGCTGTACACAAGTCGAGGTATGAGGAAGCACTGAAAGCTTTAGGGATAGGAAAATTCCAGCCCGGCCAGTCAAAATGGCTTCCGTACTATATACCGCCCTTCCATCCTACTTCTACCCTAAACCCGGGAGTGTTTCAAATCAATTATTAAACAAGAGTATGATGAAAGGCTTTGATTGTGTGGTAATAGCGCTAGGAAATAATCAAACATTTACATGCAATTTGCTCACTAAGCAGGTAAAATAGTTATTACCAGTTCATAATAAAGGCTCCAAAAGTTAATATTCTTCGGGGGAAAAAAAAAAATTATTAATAGTAAATTATAAAATATTTAAAATTATTATCTTCTTTGTAGGCGGATGAATTCTCAAATAATTTAGAAAAATCCATCCCTAAAGGGCTTTAATAAAGGACAATTCTAGATTGTAATAAAACTTTCTACACTATTTCTTTCTTCCAAGGCCAATTATATTTAAATATTTTACATAATCAACAAGAAAAGAAATAAAAGTAAATAAATAAATAAAAATAATAAAGTGGGACAAAAAAAAAAAATTCAGTCATCTGGTAGAAAAATTATGGATTAATAATGCTGGTGGGCACCGTATTGGACAGCTGGGGCTTGAATTTTAATTTACAATTTCGTAATTTGTGGAAAGAGAGCAGTAGTTAGTTGTGAGAAGACTAGGGGAGAGCTCGCCCCGGTAATACGCCCTTGTTCCCTCTGTTCATTTTCCGCCCAACTGGTTAGCACTACCACCACTTCATAATTGGCTAGCTACCTGCCCTAGAGAAATTCCCTTCTCTTTAATTTTTACCTTATACTTATTTCCTTAATTTTAACACCTTTTTAATTTATATAATGATAAAACCTATTTTCAATGAAGAAAAAAAAAAACCTTTTTTATTATTATTTTAAACTTTAATTCAATAAAATAAAATTATTTTTTTTTTTTAATTATTCTAAAGTTTTCAGATAGCAATTTTGGTCAAACTAAATAAGACATATTAAGTAAATAAATTTTGTTAGTAAATTGAACGCTTTATTTATTTCGGGTCAATTAATGATGTCAATCTGTAGAATAGATATTGGGAATCCATTACCGAAAGATGGAAGCGCGGTTAGTGTCCATGTAGTGGACAGACCACGCCTCTAACGTCTTTTATGACGCGATCTCAACTTGGATAGTGTCAAGTGTTTTTTAAACATAATTATTGTACAAATACGTATTTGGTAAAATATGTTAAACATTATTATTATTATTATTATTATTTTAAATCCTTTCTGATAGTTAATAAAACTGTTTATTTACTTAAATATATATTGTAAGAGGTTGTAGGAAGTTAATCGTATCGGAAACATGGCTACCAACCAATCTATACATATATATATATAATACATACAGATATAATATATCTATATATATGTATAGATTCACAATGTTTTCAAGTATATTTTACGATTTTTTATTATTATTATTTTTTTTTTACCACATTCCGCTAGTTTTAGCATTCTTTCTCTTTGCTACAGATGACAGAAACGTCATATGGGAATCTCTTGCTCATGATTGGATTACTAGACTGCCTGCAGCAATAAAGAAAATGAAAAAATATAATTTGTTCGCTTTTTTATTTTCATTTCTTTTACACAATGTGAGAATAACTGTTATGTTTGGGTACTTTCAAGTTCAGTAAGCAAAAAACAGAAGCAAAATGTTTAAACATTGTTAGTGACAGGAGCGCCACCACAGTGTACAATCTAAAAAAAAAAGAAAAAAAAAAACTGTTAGGAGATTTGAAGCTGTCAGACATTCTGATCCTGTTTGGTGATGAGATTTGTGGCCTGGGACAAAATAAAAAAAAAATTAAAAAAAGAGAGAAAAAGAAAAGAATTAAGGTTTTTCACATTCCATCAGCTGAAAAATTTCACATGATCTTTTAGGTCACTTCTATTTACTGTCAACAATGGACTGTTTGCTCCGAAAATATACCCTATTTGACCTGGTTATCAACAATCATGTTGGTACCCTTCCAAACTTTTAGAAGGCAAGGGGCTATCGTTGACATACAGTTGTACACTTACAGTCTTAAACATTATCAACTGTTACGAGTGGAAACGTAAATATTAAATTGATATTCAACCTCTTATCCCAGGAAACTTTGGTTTGTGTTATTGGAGAGCCGAAGGAAATTGCATACTACGATTATGTATCTTAGGTTTAACCTTAATCTGGTTGCGAATGTAGAAATAGAAAAAAAAAAATGTTTTCTAATTGGAACTATCCGAGTATTTACGATTTCCTTGCTGCGCTAATAGCACATTGGCAACAATGGAATAGGAAACGCAACTTTACATTTATAAATGCATTAATTGTTATAAAATGAAAATATAGAGGATTTAAAGTGAACGCCACAAACACACACCACAACAACTTATCAACAGTTGAGTATTTTTGCAGAGATGTTCATAGTTCAGATGCAGAGCTTATAGTACTAATATCATGCAAGATGTGCAGGTTTCAAGAAACGTTTGTCTCTCTCCCTCAGTGTTGGAGAAGAAAGAAGAGGGAGTTGTAAAGCATTTGCCAACTATGACATCAAATCTTGATACATTTGAAACATAAAACAGGTTTTTTTCATCCAATATATGGCAGTTCATGGCAATAAGAAATAATAATAATGGTTAAATTTTATAAACAACACCAAAATAAAAATAATAAAAAAAATATTTCGGCACAACGTAGTTACTGCCATAAAAATATTACATATCACGCATAAATTTCAAATATATGAATCTATGACGTACTATTTTCTCAAATTAGAACAAAAAATAATAAGTTAAATGTAAATATTTTTAAAAATATTCTATAATAAAATGTTAATATGAGACAAAAAATACTACATTATCAATTGCATTGATGAACGAGGTTCTTTCAATACTTAAAGAGAGGAAGAAATGTGAATAAAGTAATATCTATAAGGGAGAAACAGTACTTTCAATGCCGTAAGTTGGCATCCTTAACTCTAATACAGCTGTTGGATCACTTTTTCAATTATATGAGATTGAAACCCGTTGAAACCAATCCGTTGTAAGCTGCATGAATTCTGCTAACTTCTATTAGTAAGTTGATCAAATTTAAAAGAGAACGACAAAGAGATCTTTGTAATAATAAGGAATGTGAAGATTCACTTTTTCGTGAACTTTTTTTTTTTTTGGAAATAACAATGCAGATCAGTAGCCTACAAAGAGATGCTTGAAAATAAGTTTAGGCTTCCGATCGTAAAAAAGCAGATGAAAGTATAATTTCTTCTTTTCAAGCTAGCCCACATTCTGCACCATTCTGCTTTTGAAACGCTTGAAATTTTTTAATTGCAAAGTTTTTGCCACAACCACCTCAGAGCTCGGATCGATTCAAATTTCAAGTTTCAAGTTTCAAACAATAAGCAAACCTGACTCACATACAACACAAAAAAAATCTGGTGTAAAACACTCACACAACTTTCTCTTACTCCTGTTCCCAAAATTATAATTGACAAATGTTATAGCTAGTGTACCAAATTTAACGAAATTCGTCGAAAGCTGAAAAACCAGTCCAGTAAAAGCGCATTTCTGGTTTACTAATTTTCTTAAAACTCGGAATTTTGGCCATCTATTTATTTCTAATTAATTTTGTTTGGTTGATAGAATTGTATAATCAACTATGATAGCACTTTAGAAAAAAAACATAACCCCACCCCTCCTCTAAAAGTGCCCTTAAATGAATTTTCCCAGACAAAAGTTTTAAATAAAAGTTGTACAACTTTGGATGTCTAGTTCATATAACAAGTTCTAAGGCAAAAATTTGCCTAATAAACTGAAATAGCACTTTAAATGAAAACTTAATCCCACCCCTCCACCGGAAGTGCCCTTAAATGAATTTTCACGGAGAAATGTTTCAAATAAAAGTTGTAGCTCTTTGTATATGTAGATGATACACGAAGTTTAAAGAAATTCGTCGAAGCCATTTTTGAGAAAATCGTAAAAAAGTAAAAAAACCAACTAGTAATGTGGTACTTCCGGTTGAGGAATTTTGACAGATAACGCACCGTTTGATTCCATGGTGATACCTAAACGGAATATCAAGTTTCAACTTTCTACGGTTTTTCATTTTTGAGCTATGCTGTTCACATACATACATTCACACACACACACAGACCATTAGCTAAAAACCACTTTTTTGGACTCAGTAGACCTCGAAACGGATATTTCCGGTGAAACTTCGATATCGAAAATTTGACACGATTACAATACTTCCTCTTACTAGGGAGTAAGAGAATGTAAAAAACTGGTAGAACGATGGGATAAATATATAAAAGTATCAGAGGGCTATTTGGTTAAAGAAAAATCGTTAAGAGTCATTTTTAAGAACATTTGAATAATTGAAAATACATACAAAACCTTCATGTCAGATGCGCTGGCTGGATATACCTAAACCGAATAGTAAATTTGAGCTTCCTGCCAATGTTTTCGTTTTCAAGTTTTTTTGTTTACACACACACACACACACACAGACCATTTGCTAAAAACCATTTTGTTCTTAATCAGGGTACGTCAAAACTTGTGTTACTAATGAAAACTGAATTTCGAAAATTCGGCACAACGCAATACTTCCTTCTTGCTGATAGTAAGTAAAAAATTTACATCCAACCTTATAACAAAGTATTGTAAACTGTGTTTATAATTTAATTTGAAAGTAATTTCAATATAAATAAGTTTTTCGAGTACTGAATTAATACCTTGATAATGGGAATTAACTAAATGATAAACAATTTACTGTTAAGATAAATTGCTATTACTTTAGTTAAAATTTAAATAACATTCTATATAGTTAATAAGATTCTCAAGCGAAATACTATTTCCTTAGAATAGGATCTGGTCTTGTCAAGATATAAATCAACCCCCCTTCCCCTGTTTTAAACGTTTTTCCTTTTAGTTTGAGGGAATGGGTGGAAAGCATACAATGCAAATATCTGAAGAAGAAGAAGCCTTACAACCCCCCTTTTTCACTGATTATGCGTTTCCCATTCGTTCACTATTCTCAAACTTTGACTAGAGAAAATCTTATGCTTCCGTTTCCGTTTATATATATATATGTGAATGTTGTAGAAGTATCCACTTCCTTGGTAGGTTTATTTTATTTTTTTTTTATTTTGATTTCCACTCCGATGAAGTATGTTAATGCTTTTGCCTCTTTCTCATTCCATACTTTTAGCAATCGAAGTAAAAAAAAAAATAAGGATAGAGTAAATAGAAAGAATGGAGCGAGGGAATGTTGGAGCAAGATGTTACGCTCCAATTAATCTTTATCCACAAGAGGTTTCCGCTTATATATATTATATATACTATATATATAGTATTATCATATAAGTGCAAATATCAACTTATAACCGGAAAATTCTTCTTGAATTAAAATTAGCTTCAACGAAAACTTGGTTACATCAAAATATGTAGTAGGCAGTGAATAGTGAATTGTCTAGTTTAAGCTGAATATACTGAAGTTGGTTGAAAAGTTATTGACGTCACTTACCAGCACAATGGCTAATATGAATTATTATACGAACTTTCCATATATGTATTAAACTGCCATACTGTACAAATCTGTTAAGATTCATACCATATTAATAATAATTAATATTATCTACATTTTCGTAAATTATATGTATCTTGAAAATCTATATGTTTTTGACATTTAAAAATAGTATGAGCTAGTTTTATGTTTGTTATAATTAATGAATGCCACAATAATTATGTGCTGTGTTACATACGCTTAACTCACCATAACTTTAGTGGCAGACTGTTCGGTCGTCTAGGTTTAAGGACCCTTTATTACAAAGCCTAACCAAATGAATCAATCACTGCTTTATGGAATGAAGCAAGCCAATCAATGTATGGTAGGATAGCATACCAGTGACTTCAAGCTGGAAAGACTGAGTTGAAGATTATTAGACTCCAATAATAGTGGCTGAACTTTAGTTCACTTATTGTAACTTCAGGATCTGTACAGAGACATTTATTTATCAATTCGCTTACACAACTAATACTAAGGTGTACAGTAATACTTATTACAACGGTGTTATTATTTATTATGCCGCAGATAACTTTCTCTTTTTTGAAAGTTATTTTTTATCATGCGTCAGTCAGATCTCTTTGATCTTTTCTATTTATAAGTTAAAATAAGCCTTTAGTTTTGTTGATTCTATTTAGCGTAGAACCTTGGACAATGACTGACAGTTTTAGGCTTGCGCAGAAATATAAAGCACTTAGGTTATCAGTTTGAAACCGCTTCAATGTTTTTTTTTTCTTTTTTTATAAACCGATCGTTCGCCCATATTGCAATAAGCATTTTCAGGGTAATGCTGGTTGAATGCTAAAACGGCCAGTATTGATTTTATCATTTAAGTCAACACTAATCTGAAGAAGCCTATTGCAATATGAGCAAATGTTAATTTTTAAGAAACCACTCACTCAGTCACAACCCGAAAATCTAAGTGTTGTATATAATATTATATATATATATATATGTATAAATATCATTTTATGTACAATGGTAGCAAAGAGTCTATATTGTTTATCATTTAAGATGCAATACTGTCACTGACGCATCAATGAAGGTTAGATTTTATTATTTTATTTCTAAGTTAGCTACACTTCTAATGACGCGCCTAAACAGATGTATGTTTACAGAGGTGGCGCACTTTATTTTTTTATTTTTTAAACGCATCTTGGTTTCGCTGATTAGTTTGCAGGTTGAGGAAAAGGGGTTCTTCAAAACTAATTTATAGTTACCTAAATACTAGGAAATCTCTGAAAGATAAAGGAACGTTAAGGATTTATGGACAGTCAATTTAAGCAGCTATAAGAAGAAATAAAAAATAGAAAAGTCGAATAAATTGTTTCCTTATCGTTAAGAATAAAGTTGTAATATTTTATTTTTTGACCAGTTCTGATAATGTTAAAATACACCTCATTTATCTATGTCCTATTTATATTGATTTATTACTAAAAAACAGAGTATATGGGAAGATATGCAGTAAACTATATTATATGTAGGATTTATATAAAAATGATTGATATTTTCATTTTTTTTTTTATTAATAGTTTTGGGACAAAGTTTACATTTACATGTAAATTATAACGTGCACGTGTGCTAGATCAATTTATATTGGAATAGGCGTATGAATATTTTTAGGCAAACTGGAGCAAGAGTTTCAGCCATTGATAAACAATTGATAGAAGCGTCCGTGAATTTAAAAGAAAAAGAAAAAAAAAAAAAAAAATGAACATTTCCGATTTAGTAGAACCGTCTAAGATATGGGAGTAGGAGAAATCACTTCTTAAGTGTAATTTGTCCCCAAACCACGAACTGCAAGGATATAAAGAGAAGATCGGAAAGCTATTTTTTTTTTTTTTTTTACTAGTGGGACACACTGAATCTCATCCTAAAAAAAAAAACCAATCTCATAGCTCTCTGATCGTTTCACCTAAGACTGATCGTTTCAGTTAAGCCCTACTTCACTATAGGAAGAGAGAGTGAGAGAGAGAGAGTAAGGGAGTGAGAAATATAGAAGCTTCAGTCAAACTCCTACCATCCTACTTATTTTACAGTAAAGACCACTTCAAGAGCGGTGTTAAGGCCCCCGGTAGGCTTCCTAGTTGACAGTGTCTCTTCTCAATCTCGCTTGTAACTAACTCACTCTCTCTCCCTTCTTTTATATATATATATATATACTGTCTTCCTTCTCTCAGAGTATGGCACTCACTAGCAATGACGTAACGTGATGGGCAAGACCAACCATGTACAACACTCTAACTGTATCTCCTCAAGGAAACAAGAGCTGAATATTAAAACCCAGTACTGGTAAAAGAACCTTCTTTGCTACTCCACGCCAAAACTGCGCTACTATTACACAGTTTCCCATCCAAATATATACCCTTAGGGAAACTATAAGAAGAGAGAAGGGCAACCTTTTAACCGTGAAATGGATATAGCTTGGCCCTTCTTGATCCATCTAGATGTCTGATATATGTACTAGTATATATATATATATATATATATATAAAGCTGGTAGATACCTACAGAGATACGATTGAATCATATGACAGGTTGGAAAAAAATTACATTACACAATATTAACTGCAAGCGTATTTTTAAATAAATAAGAAAATGTCAGAGAAGAGTTACATTCTATATAATTTTTTTTTTTTTTTTTTTTACTGAAATCTATTTTACATTGTTTTCAATAAAAACAGAAAAAATTTAACCAAATTAATCATTATTAAATATATCTGTCAAGAGAAACATTCTTTGTTGGAATTTTTACTAAAGATAATAGTTGTCTTTAGTGGCGGTAGGGTGGTAGCGGTTTGATTGAACACATACAAGCTTAGTACTCAAATGGAGGGGCGGGTGTTAGTGTATTGGTTATGAGCATGGACTTGTAAGTGGGAGGCCCCCAGTTCGAGTCCAGCGTATAACTAAATTTTATATTTGTTTAAAAATGTTAATAGTAAAGTAGGTGCTTCCGCCCCCGTCCACGACACCTAATTTGGTAGTTGGACGTTAAGCCCGCCTGAAAAAATAGGCATTACTTTACTCAAATGGAGCTTCATTGAAGTCCAGATATGCCAGCGCTTCGTCCAATTCCAATAAGATTTGAAATCTAAAGTCATACAATTTACCAGAACTTTTCTACAATAATTTTGTTCTTCCAAAATAACCTGGAAATAGATAAACAACAAAGAAATATACAAACAAATGACCACATTATTTAAACAATTTGAAAAATCTAAAAGTAAGTAGGTAAAATGGAACAGCACCTTTAGAAAGATATACTCGTAACTTAATAACAGAATGATGTATATATACACACAGTGGGCAGAATCCCAAGGGGGTCTATTATTATGGATTCTGCCAATGTCGTAAGATCCCTGCAGACGATTCCCAACTTCATTACTAAACCGCAGGTAATTTTAGCGATCACTTGTCTCGCATGACCAAAGATTCCTCACAACGAAATCTCTTTACTCGTATTTGTCCAAAGAATTTCTCTTTCAGATAGGGAATGCACTTTTAATATATTTCACTTTTTTTCCAAATAAACTTGGTCGCTTGTTCTTGGTCCTTGCATTCAAATCTTATAATAGGATCGAATATTAATGCTCTTTTACATCAGCTGTCAAAATGTTGATGAATTGTTTTTTAATTCTTTATTTCTTTATAATTGTCAGTTTGAAAATTATTAAATAGAAGATCAGGTCCTCCCATAGAACACTTAGTACAATAATAAAGATTGTGTCCTTAAAAAGCGTGTTTCGTTTTTCCTGTTGCTGACCATTTTCAGGTGTTCATCCATCTTTAGATTTGTATCTTGCCAGAGTAGATATTTTCCCCTTTCTTTGTCATTTAGGGTAAAGGGAACGAAGGATGGTAACCTTAATACTTTCCAGTTCATCTGTACATTAAAGATTTTGGATATCGTCATCTTATTGGACAAAATGAAAATGTATTATTTCTCCTTCAGTTAGTATAGAATCATGTAAAAACTTCATGATAGGAATGAATTCGACTAAACAAACCTTTTAAAACAAAAATTGAAAATTAAAAAAAAAAAATATCTTTTTCGCTCGTATTTTAAATTTCAAAATATAATTGCTTTTTTATTGTTCTCAATTAAAAAAAAAAAAACTAACACTGTTTTTTAAAAGTATTGTTCTTTGCCTTTTATGCCTTTTATTCAACTTGCTTTTCATGTTTCTGATGGAAAGGAAAATTTACGAATAATATATGAATAAGTGATTTTGTTTTAAAGGGAAATTTATTAGAGGTCATTGTTATTTATTCAATAGTCTCTGGGGGTCCAGTTAAAACAAAGGTTTCCCCCTACTTTTGAATACGAACTCTATCAAACATATTTTGGGCAAGGACAAAGTAAAAAAAAGAAACCAGTTTTTGTAAATTAAGTTTTTATTATTAACTATACTGGATATAAATAAAAAAATAAAAAAGAATTTTCAAACAATAAACATAATTTATATTATCAAATAATAATTAGATGATTAGAACAGTGATAATAATTGTATTAAGAATAAGTTGTACGTTATATTTTTCTTTTTTATTTTGTCTTATAGTGCTCTAAGTGGAAATATACATTACCTACAGTTAGAATAAAGAAAAAAAATTAAATAAATTGATGGTATTGAACTTCTTTTACACCCCACCAGACTTAGCTTCATCCGACTACCTATTGTTTTGGTCCATGGCACATTTTCTTTGCTGGAGAAAAATTTAATTATAACATTAAAGTTGAAACTGGAGTGCAGAAGCTTTTTTCGTACCAAACACATGAAATGGTATCATCGATGAAGCCAACAACTGGCAGAAAGAAGGCTTACAATAGTCAATCACAGTGGGATATATTTTGAAATTAATTAATAATTCATAAAATGCAAAAAATCTGGTATGAAACACTCTCACGCGGCTTTCTTTCAAATTCTTTCAAATTTTGCTAAATTCTTCTGACCTAAATATAGAGTCGCCGGGGGAGGGGACAATTACCAACCTACCAAACCAATCATATTTCAATAAAAGTGATTAGATTAGATTCTGTGGGGGTTGGTTTTCCAGCCTATGCCATGGCAATCCACATGGATCTATTGTGGCACCCACTAGTTAGAGTCCCCTCTCTAGTTCTGTCGGATTTAATTAGACTTTGGAATCTGGAGAGAGAGTTCTGGATGATCCCTCAGAGCATCCACTTATAAGCCCTATCGTTTGTGACGTAAAGTCATATTGTTGCACAGATAATTGTATTTAGATAATAGGAAAGAATGTAGTGAATTTAGAGATATAAAGCGCGCGCACACACACTGCAACGCACATACACTCGCACGCTACAACTAAGAAGCAAGAGGAGTGGGGGTCACTGGACAACAGCGTCTAGAGAAGAGTGGGGAGGAGAGGAGAGGACTGCTGTGTGGAGAGCGAGCTCACTCTGTTCCGGCCGGCCGGCGCTAAGATATATATATGTTAACCGATGAAATTCAACTGCCACAAAGGTATTCATCAACAGAATCAACTTCATCAGCGATCCAGCCAGGTGAATGTTGGCAACATTTTCTCTCAAATTGTTCTAATTGTGGCTCCGGGACTCACCAATTCGACCTCTATCTGTGTGTGTGTGTCTGTGTTTACATATAGAGATCCACAGAGAGACATTTGCTTTAACATTTGTTTAGTTTAATGATATTTGGTTAATTTTACTTTATTTTTTATTTTATTTTTTTCCATGCATTTTTGTATACAATTGTATTTATGTTTATCGGAGGAGGACTCCATATTAAATTTTGTTTAAAGCGTTTATATTAGTTAAGCCTTACAGCCAATGACTCTCCTCTCCCCGTACTTCCCTGCATTATCCGCCTAACGACGTCACCTCTCAGGACGTTAGGTAAGCGTAACGTCACACTTTTTTATTAGACTTAGGAGTCCTGAGAGAGACTCTTGGGTGAAGCTTGCAGGTGTCAGCTTCTCTTATCCAAAGAGAAAAAACCTCAGCCATACAAGTCCTTCACACTGACACAGTAGGTGCAATACTGTTTCTTCTTCTACTTCCTGACAGAATCTAAACAGGCTATCCGCTGCCAGGTCCATGCAATGCATGTGCTCATTAAGTCTACAATGGACAGTAAGGAGGCGCACAGACATCTTTGTGGATTTATGACCTGTTGGAGTATGTCTACAGTAAGCCCCAAGCAACCCGGTTAGGTAGGGAAGTAAAAATCGCGCCAATAACAAAGTCTAGCCTCCTTAAACTTAAAGCCACAGATCCCGCAAAACTGTCTAAAATATTTTTTTTTTCATATACCAAAAAGTGATAGTTTATATCTGTACAGAAAACATTGCAAGCTTAAAGGAAATCTGTGTAGTCATTTTCAAGGTAATTCTAAAAAACTCAAAACCTACTTAGTAAAGTTGCGCTTAAGGGAAGGGATTAGCTCAGTGGTAGTGCATTGGACTAGCAACTCGAAGGTCCCTGGTTGGAATCCAGAATGCTTCCTTTAGATTTTCTCTTCCTAGGAGCCTCTATCCGGTGATGGGCAGTATTGACTGTAGTCAGAGAACACTGCTCAGAGGCCGGCAGTGCACTGAGAAGGCTTCGGGAGGCACAATAGATCAAGTGGCAGTACATATCCCCTTAAAAAAAAAAGAAAGAAAAAGTTCCAATTCCGGTAAACCGATGTTCTTCAAATCTGAAATTTTAGAAAGTTTCTAATGTATATTAATATGTATAAGTAGTAAAAACCACAATGAATTGAAGTAGTGCTTTAAACGAAAGCTAAACGTTACTTGTTTCCTTAGAAAATCCCAAACAATCAATTTTTCCGGGAAAAATGTATCAAATATAATTGATAGATATTTATGTATTTACATAGTATAGGAAATTTAAAAACAAAACAAAAATCGTTGAATTTTCGTGAAAATTGCGAATTACTGAGAAGAAAATATCCAGCCAAGTTGTACTTTCTCGGTTGATGGATTTTGCCTAAAAAATTTTGTATCAAATCCGGTGGTAGAAAAACACATACACATTTATAAATATAAATAATATCAGGGGATTCCAGAATATGTATTTTCCATTTATTTTTGGAAATTTCCAATACTTCCTCTTACCAGGACTAAGAAAAAGTAAAAAAAAAATAAAACATAGATATAGGCATTTTTTTTTACAAAAATATTATAGTCATAAAAATAAATTCATATTGCTAATCAGTGACATAAAAATAATATTTGACGTGTGGCTTTTATGAAGTATGAAAAGAAAACTGTTTTGCATTTCCGTACATAAATTAACCCTTGCCACAATCCTTTCGTTATCCACGCCCCGCCATTCGCTACATAAGTCTACTACTTTGTTCCGCCCTTCATTCCAAAAAGAGAATATAAAACGTTGTATAAATTGATTCAGCATGTAATGAATATAAATGAGCGGGAGATTTTTCAATTGAGGGTTTTTCGGATGCGCTTGGACGATGGCCTGGTCGTGGAGGGAGAGAGAGAGAGATAGAAAGGAAAGGAAAATGGAAAAAGAAGGGATGAGGTGACGGTCGGGTAGGAAAGCAAGGACGAGCGTGTTTATTGAAGCGAACAGACGCGCCGCATCCTCTCATTCCTGCCCGTAGTTTTCCTGCTCCCCGAATACTCCAATTTTCTTGCCTCTGCCTCCCTTTCCCTAATGTATATATGTATATATATATTCCTGCTGAAGCGACCCTCTTTGGATACTCATACCTCTTCCAGTCATCCAATCATTCTTTCCTAACCAACTGCCTACTTCCTAGTATTTTAAATCTTTAATTAACTAACCTTCTCAGAAATATCAGCATGAGCGAATGAAGAGAGAGTTCATCCTAAAATAACTGAGCAGGAGAGAAAAGAAAAGAAAAAAGTTTAGAATTCATTTAGATTTAATATGAATTAATTGAAAGGTGGGTAAATGAATTGACTTTTTTTGGGGGGCGGGGGGACCTCCCTTTTCTTCTTTATTTTTTCATTTTTAACATCCGTGAAAGTCATACAGTAACCAGAAAAGAAAATAGAAAAAAAAAACGTTTCCAGGCTTAATAATAATGTAATTTTTATTCATCGTTCAATTATTTTTCCACGAAATAACGAGAATGTCCTAATTAATTTTACCGAATGGTCTCTATGTATTTGTGTGTGTTTGTGGGTGTGTGTGTGTGCGCGCGTGTGATGTAGGCTCCTGGCACCAATGACCTTAAATGCTGACGCGCTTAAAAAAAAAAAAAAAATCGAAGAAGATACTCTTTGAGATTCAGAATAAAATTAAGATAAAACTGGAACAAATTTAGAGATATAATGAAATTCCATGAAGTTGCGAGTTTCACAAAGAAAAAAATTACTGTTAAGGCACTAAAACCGGAGAAATCAGCGCCCTTGACGTACCCATTAGTAGAGGTAGTTGTATTTTGATTAACTTTGAGAGCTTTAGAATTAATGGAGTGCTCAAAGAGATCTTAGTATGAGTGAAAAGGAGACTGAACAAACTGGAAAGGTGAGTAGAATTCTGTTGGAGAGTTTGAGGAATACTGTTGGGAGCTGTGAAAAATGCGGCAGACACAGACTTATGTAATGACAGCTGGAAAAGATGGTAATTGGTGAAGAATGAATGAGTTGAGAAAACATGATCCAGACATTGAACTCACAATTTATGTTTGGAAAATTTCATAGCGCAAGGAGAAAAGCGATAGAAGGTAAAATGACCACCGAGCGAAGAGTTTTGTTGTGGT
This sequence comes from Triatoma infestans, assembly GCA_011037195.1. Classification (NCBI taxonomy): domain Eukaryota; kingdom Metazoa; phylum Arthropoda; class Insecta; order Hemiptera; family Reduviidae; genus Triatoma; species Triatoma infestans. The sequence continues at coordinate 36,550 of JAAEAF010009829.1, forward strand.
GGTTGGTTCCGCAGAGCTGGAAAGCATCAGACACATTTTCCGTGGTAGCCTGCTTCATTTTGTGGTCATCTTCAGGATGCGTTTTTCAGACAGTGTGACAACACACACTTGCACAGAGCAAATTACCGCATTACACACTCACTCAGTGTGTACAACTTAATTTGCTCTGTGTAAGTCTGTGTTGTCACACTGTCTGAGAAACGCATCCTGAAGATGGGCGAACGCCCGAAACCGGTCGATGACCACGAAATGAAGCAGGCTACCACGGAAAATGTTCTCTGATATAGTTGATGATGATGATTGTTGAATTGAAACGTGATGGATGTAAAATGGTGTAGCATTGACGTTGTAGTCTTTTGAAGAGTTATGTGATAAGTTAGAACTCTTGCTAGTGCTCACAATGGTGAGCTAATAGTGTGGCTAGACTAGTGCACCTTCCAATGTTCGCATTAGTTTTAGAGTGATCTAGAGGCTGCCTGTAATATTCAGTGTCAATTTGATGTTAGACCTTACTCTTCAAAGTTGATTTGTAACTCTTTAAAATAAAGTTATGACTGACTCTTAAGCCTCAAAAGGTCAGATTTTATTCAATTTCTCTTACTGCTGGAGAAATTGGCTGTCGTGGTAGAGGCTACTACCCCAATTCACTGTTATGGACGTGACGAAGGGCATAATGAGTAGTTGGCGTGCGCTTGGTTGCTTCACTATGGTATTTGCTTTGGCAAACATCGAGCTTTTCTGTGGCAAATTTGCTGGCTGGTCAAGGGAATCCAATGCAATTCCTTTTACATGTTCTGTTATCTGCAATAAATACAGATTCTTTCTTGATATCTATTAATCAAGATTAAAAAATTAAGATCATGTTTTGTAATTAATTATTTATTGATGTAAAATTTAAATAAATTTTCGAGCAAAATAAATGATTTTCTACCAAAAATTATGCGCACTATAATTTCAATTAATTTTCTAATATTTGTTATATTTATTTATTTTTCACTCTCCCAGTATGAAGTATAAATTGTGTGCGTATTTAGGTTTTGTATATTTATTTATACGTTCGAACTTCTGCCTGAATTGAAGTAGGTAATTTCTAATGAAAACATCTGATAACCCCTATGCTACTCGGCTGACAGGTAAAAATAATATTATTGGTGGACGTAGAGAGGTACACTGGTAGGTGGGGGCTATCCTCTTGGGGAACTAAATTAAATTAAGGGTTGAAGTGGCGTTATTTCGTACTCCTGGTTTTCCTTTCACTCTTTCGCTCATAGCTGTTGCTCTACAGTGTGGCAGTAGTAGAATGTGTACGAATATGTACGTGGGTGGGTGTATTGGTGAAAGTGAAGTGGCTAGAATAAAGACTGCGGGGGCGGCATGGTAGTGGTTAGTACAATCAGTCCGGCTCTCCATCAGCACCAACAACACTACCATGAGCAACTATGAGCCCCCTGCCCTTCCCCCGAAAAGCGTCCCCACGCTACCGCCTCAAACCCCCGTCGCGCGGTGTGTATGTATATATATATATATATATGTGTGTGTGTGTGTGTTGTGTGTGTGTGTGTGTGTGTGTGGAGTGGAAAAGTCAGACATGATAACCACCCGCACCGAATTGCTGGTCACGGCCAAATAATAAATCTAGAAATAATAAAAATTTCCGGCCACGTAAAAGTAGTGGGGCGAGAGGAATATAAAGACTGGGTAGGGGTTAGTTGGGGTTTACAGTGGGGGTAGGGGTGGTCGAGAGGAGGAGGACTGTGTTGGATGAGGAGATGGCCTGCGTGTGTAGAAACTAGTTGAAATTGTGAGGGGGGAAGGTGCCTATATAGAAGAGAAATAACTGGAGACGGCTGGAGGCTCTGGATAGCTAGACATAGTTGTTATCCAAGTCACAGACGCACTTGTGTCAGCTCCAGTACTTGGACTTTTCTTTTTTTCTTTTTTATTTTATTTTTGTGGGTATGTTTGTTCGACTGTCCTTGCTTTGTTCATAAGTGTAATGCAGCATTCGTCTTAAAATCTTTCCTCTTTTTATTTTTTCCTTTTTCTTATCGTTTAGTTTTTTTTTTTTTTTTTTTTTTTTTT